>DWPV01002872.1:0-16298 GCA_018251915.1 Urbanus proteus proteus
CACGAAGATTCACGCGTATCGTTTATTATCCTGTGATTGCCGATACCGGCAGCAAGGTGTTCCATCAGTTTGTAATTATAACTATAAGTAATTATAACTCACAACAAAACTTATACATTCGCACATTCATTAACAAAACGTCATAATTAATTCCTTATCAGCTCAGTCAATCTTACTCAACCGTGCAACTACTGTATAACACAACACGAAGATTCACGCGTATCGTTTATTATCCTGTGATTGCCGATACCGGCAGCAAGGTGTTCCATCAGTTTGTAATTGTGTGTTCCGATTGTGCCTTCGTTCCTCACGCAATTACCTATAACAACCTGGTATTGTTTGGGTTATGGTTTTTTATGTGATAGAAGCAAATGGGTATATACGAGTATTATAGGTATATACAGATAGATCATCTTTGTAAAGTGGTATGGCGCTCATGGATATTGGTAATTTTAAATCAAGTGCGATTTTTGCGTATCATTGAAGATGGCTTGAACTTCTGGGAACGAAGTTGGAACTTATGTAAGAAGTATACCTTTTAACATTTTAAAGCACAATTAGCATTGAATTTACTGCTACTATGGGACAGAAGTAGTACTGCTTCTATGAGAATAAGTCTTATTGCTAAAACCTACAATCTTATTAACCTTTATAAAAAGATAATTTATAATGTAATTGGTTACATTTGTTATACCTATTTACTATAAGTAATATGGACCATATTCTCAATTATATTTATCTGGTATATTACATCTCATCACTGAAGATGATACTAACCACGTATCTGTTAATTTGATGGTAGCAAGATTTTTATTGCATAGTAACTGTTTTAATTATTTCCTTCATGCTATCCTAAACAAAAAATGTACAGTCATATGTATACCTACTTAATGTACTAGAAGCCATAAAAAGCAGTTCTAAAGTTGACTGGCTAATAAAATAATGTTATAGTTACATATATATTTCTGTATATCTGGAATTATATGATATAATTTTATAGTTCCTTCAATTTTTAGCTTATAATATCGATATCTGTATCGGTATACGTATTCTGTTTCGTTATACGAAGACAGTTCATAGTTCATGTATGTTTATTATCTGTGATTGCGATGGCTAGCAAGGTGTTCGGAGTGTAATTGCGTTGTTTCGATTGTGCCTTGCTCCTACACTATTACCGGATAACAAGCGTGTATTGTTTACTGGCTTGCAATGCGTATGCCAATCGGTTTGTGAGTTAAGTTGTATCACATCACTATATTCATTATGTGTCGCTGGTCCTATAATTGAAAATGTGTTAAGATTTTTAAATATTATTATGTTACGGAATCGTAAGAAGATATTATAAGGATGTTTTATATAGTCAGTAAGATGCGGCACATTAGCTAGTGTGTGTTTATTCATATTTATGTATATCTTTGTAAACTTGATATTTTTTATCAATAAAATAAATTTAATTAAAAAAAATCAGTATATTGAGTTTTACTATTGTGAATATTTTATTTAATTTCATACATCCCGTATAAGTAACACATGTTATATTTTTTTACGTTCAAGGGCATTTTAAAGTGTATACGCGATGGAGTATAGGTACTGTATTGACATTAATTAAAGAAGTGTGGTCAAAGTAAATGAAATCGGTCACCCACAGTCCCACAAGTGTTCCTAAACTTCATACTGTGGAAGTAACAGATTTTGTTTCCAAAGTAACAAGTTAAGGTGTACAGTCAGATTTCTCAGCAGCGGTAGGTTGTGGCTAATAACTTAGGTAATGCGCTGATGGAGGCGCTGGCGGGATTGCCTTGTGAACACGCGACGCTTGTCAACACGCCATCAGCCGCTATAGACATGGCTAGGTTTTTAAATACAGGACCAGTGAACCAGCGTTTAGTCTAGTAATTTCTACTGTATAGCAATTTTTTCGTTCATAGTTCTTCAGTTTGTCGCTACAATGAGGAGATTATCTTAGTCTTAGTAAAACCGTGTTTGTGATTGACTTCAGATAAAACTCTTGCTCTATGCTCTATTAGATGTTGGTTACAAATACTCATGGGCGGCTTTGACCACTTACGGTCATGTGGATTTCGTGCTCGTTTGCTACTACATTATTATAAAAAATGCTGAGGATAAACTGTCACTGTCTTCCATATTTATAAACCACGATAGGAAATAGAATACTACCCGTGATCGTCTAAACGGCAAGAGTCGTAAGTTGGAGTAACTCGTATAAGTGTCTTTCTTACCACATTCTTCAAACTAAAACACAGTAGCGCTACATATAAATCAGAACTAGGCATGGAGGTAATGCCGAATAGTTCAACGACCTTCAATATAAAAGTTTTTCAGCGCTTTCTGGCGCCATCAGTTGAATATACTAAGTCCTACTTACAAAGTAGCAAGATGAAAAGTACAAAATATTGCAAAACAGCGGCGGGTTGTGGCTAATAACTTAGTAATGCGCGCGCTGATGGATCTCGCTGCCGGGATTACCTTGTAAACGTGCGATGCTTGTCAACATGTCTTCAGCAGTTGTAGAAATGACTACTAAGAAATATTTTTTGCACTATAAACATTAACTTGTGGTTCGACTCTAGTGGCCTTGTATCAGCAGTGTTAAGCGCTGCTGTATTTTGGTTTGAAGGGCGTGGCGTAGGTGTTCTTTAGGCAGGGATAGCAACGTATCTATAATCGACCTCAAGTAGGATTTTAATCTTACCTAGGGTTGATCATAGGTGTACATAGATGGCAGTAGCTACTAACTATCAGGTAAAGTGTATGTTTCTTTTCTACTTCCATAATAAAAAAAACATATAGAAAGGAAATTCAATTTAGGTTGCAGAAAATGCATCATATGATAGCTTGATTAATTATAAGATTGCAAGATGGAAAGAAAAAAGTCGGTGCTAATTTGGTCTATAGCGGTATATTGTGGTTAACAACTTGAATACGATTGCTTACTAAGTCCGGAAAAGGATTGTTTTAAATCTTTATTACTGGTATTACAAAAGCGACATGCATGAATTACTGTCATGTAATACCTATAACGACTTTTGATTTGGTTTATTTGTAGATTTTTTTCATCATACATCGTGGTCATTTTGTTCTTGAAAAAAATCTCGTTTATTTTGACTTAGTTATATTTCAGGTCCGACAATTCTAATAGATTCATGTGTATGTGGGCTGCAGCTCGTCGGCAAATAAGGCGGCAGTCAGTTAGAGGGTCGTGATTGTGAGATGTAATGATAATGAGCGGGGATATTAATACACTTAGCGCAGCCGGGACATTGCAGTTATTCAGGACAATTACGAATGAAATTAGTTTGTTGTTTAGTATGATTTCCACAATTATTTCCAACGGTAAACACTGTGCTTCGAAATTAGAATCGGAATGGATTTTTTTACGACTGCTCCGTCATTTATGTAAATGTAAGTTTTTTGAATTGTATGGTTGTTTCAATGATTTTTTGTGAGGATTCTTGGTTAGTTACTGAATGTAACGGTTTTGTTGTAACTATGTACGATATACATGAAGTCGAACAAGATAATTTGGTTAATACAGGAGGCAACTTCTGTTTCCTTATGCGGTATTCAATTATAAAGTTTTTTTTTCTTTTCGAGCGGAATTCCTTCAAATGATATGTGGGACTGGGATCTTTACCCAATAACCCCTCCGGTACCCATCCTTCTCGCTGCGAAGAGAACTTAGGGATCTCCATATTTATGACTTACCAAAACCAGAATAACCCAGCGATTCTTTAATAAACAAAAAACTACTTACCACCCGTCGGTATATTGGCGTTGGTTTTGTACTCTCGTTCCTCATGCGACAGGGTCCGTAGGGTCCTTGTCGTGGGGTTCTTGTTGCAGTCGAAGTCCCGTAACGCTAACGTCGTGTCCATGAAGGTTCTTTGGAAACCCATCGTCCTAATGGGATGCGTTGGTACGTTAGTATCTGGAACAAGACGGGAAGTGAGAACATTGTCTGTGTAATTTAAAATTACCGTTTACGATGACGTGTTATGGTATAATCTAAATTCTAAACTAATTTTTTTTTAACTAAAATATTTATCATTATTTGATTTTCTGCAATGATATGTAAAACTAACGACTATGAATATTAGACTTTTCCAATATTTCAAGGTAATTATTACTTACAGGAAACCTAAACGTAAGTTACCCAGAAAGCTTTGCTTAAAAAAATATAAAGTTTATGATACGCGTAAAAATCCATAATAATTGGTATGTATTATCAAAAAATATTTTTTAGTTTATTATTCCTTCTTTTACAACTAATATTTACTGCAAAAAAAAAAACAAAAAAATAAAAGTAATTGTAACAACTATAATTTGAAGAAAAAAAAACTATTTGATACCAATTATATCCACGCGATGTTAATATTATAAGACCGAACCAACCTCGTTTAAAATAGCTTATTCCTGTTTTGCAGTTTCCTGTTCATAAATAGGCATGTGTCAATCATCTAATTAGGCAGGAAAGGTGCTCTTTTTTCAATTTTACGGTCCAAAAATGAGAGAGCGATGCCGATCGTGCGCTTCTATTTGAAAAGGCACCGACGCAATTATTTCGGACGCCGTTAAAAAATATTCTCCAGATAATTAGTTTATGAGTTTACACAATGCACAATATATATCGATACCGCAATTATGCTGTGAAATCGACAAACAATGTAGGGAGCTAATTGTTTTTATGTTTAATAATAAGGCAGCTGCTAGTAATGTCCCCGTATCGATATATTTTCTGTTTGAAATAAATACGGTGCTTAAGTATTCTTTTGAAATTGTCGAATAAATATAGTAAAAAGTATCGACTGTATAATGTCCTTTATATTATTAGTATCATTGGATTGACTATGTACCAACTATATTTACGTATATGTAAGGAATTCGATCAAATCAAACATTTTGCTATACCGTACACATAACTGTTTAACTTAAATTAACAAAACTTAAGTTTAATATTAGTTCATATCGTGAGTTATTGATTATTAAAGCCAAATAAATTATTAATATATAATAACACCTACTTAAAAATTGTATCAAGGTATCCATCTGCGTAACAGATAAATCGTTTCTATGAACATTCACATTCACAACATAAAATGTGTGTTTATAGTACGTTATCCGTGTTTATAGTTTACAAAGTATTATTTATTTATCGATATAATCGATACGTCATATTGCGTTACATCCCACAGAGGGTCAAGCGAAGCGGCTTACACCGGGGCCTACAAATTAAGTCTATTAACTCAAACTTTTAAGTCCCTTGTGCACGCGATCTGCCTTTCTTGTCCCGTGGACTTTGGGGCTTACGCGCTAAGTACCTTTTGTCCCAACTCTTTGTTTAGGGATATCTGTGTACAATAAGCTGGATTGTCGTTTGCAGCTTTAATGCAATTTAGGGCGATTTCTTGTGATGTTTATTTATTAATAATCCTACGCGTGTATCGTCTTTAGGTAAATTTACATGACGTATTTTGTTAAATTAAGGTGATTAATTAAGGAAGTTTATGACAAATATTTCTGTAATATAGGTTGTCGGGTTTTACTATGGTTTCATACCCAAAATTTTACCCGTAAATATTAAGCGATAGGAAGATACTTCCCATTATTCGGGAATAATTTACCTCATTATGATTTAAATTAATACAATTATACGACTTGTATGCTAACTTGGAACCTTAACTTTTTATCTGTTTATCTGTTGTTCTGAGGTCAAACCATCGAACTGTCTACTACAAAAACTCTTGGGATAGCAAATCGAGGTTAAAAAACAACATGTGTCCTCAACGTTTTCTATCTTTTCCTCAAAATCTTAGCTACATAGTTAAGATTTTCATGGATATAGTTCAATTAAGTCTATGCTTAGTAGTTAAAAATCTATATAAATATAATGAAGAGCATTGATAAATAAACATAATAAAACTATTTTACAGAGTTTGTAATTCTCTACTATATCTATCTAGCTATGGTGCAAATAATCTCTGAGAGGTAAACACGTAGTTATTTTAAAATTACAAACAGTTTAATTTTATCCATCGCTATACTTTTTATAGCTTTTCACCGTCACCAAGGCTGTGGTACAAAGGTGGTAGCAGTTGCTACTCGCGTGAGTCCGACTTATTACTGGCAATCCGCCATTGTTCACCGGTACTCCATATGGCGTAACGCCCGCCAGCCAATTTCGATATTTCCAATTTATTCTCAAAAATCCTCACATTTGCGTGACTAAGGATGTCGGAAGACGCTGTTGTGCTGTTTGGGTTAATTCGGGTAGTATTTAAAGTATTTGGGTTATTTAATAAGCTACGTAATTAAAATAACGTTTTCTACACACATAACTTCACATGACGATATTATCTGTGTCATGAGAATTATGGGCACATGCAATGGCAAATACATGAACATCCAGACAGATAGAGTCTTAGATGTGTGTCTGGCCGGGGATCGAACCCTGAATTAACAGCGTGTAAGACTGGTGTGCTAACCGCTGTGACACATTGGGTCTCACAACCGATTACATTTGTGAAACAGAACTTTAAAAGAAGTGTTACTTTACAGAACAGGTTCTAATTTATGCTGATTAAATGCAACTAATAATAAATCTTGAAGGTGGTAGAACTCTATGTAGTTTGACTCCGGCAGCACCACCGCCGCACTTATTTCTGCCTTATAACAGCAGTGTTCAGCCCTGCTGTGTTCTGGTCTGAAGGGTGTGGTTAGGTAGATACTTATCCGAGGCGTTCCATCTCAGTCCTCAGGTAGCAACGCATCTATGTTCAACTTCAGGTAGGACCTTGATCTTATATGGGGTTGATTATAGATGTCCATAGTCGGCAGTTGCCACTTACCATAAGGTGGACTGCATGCTCGTTTGCTACTTCGATCATATAAAAATAAATCATATATGTACATATATAACATAAGTTCAACTCTTCAACTGTAATTGTAATCATATACCTAACTGTACATTTAACTAACGTTATAATTTAATCATTTGTTTGTCGTCAAAAGTAAAAAACCACATTTTTCTGACGCAAAACCAAGGAGAACAACAAATCAAAAACCACAAATTTTACCAATATCATTACAAATTAAAGAATCGTAAAATTTTACTACATTTTTATAGACAAGAGAACGTCCTTGTGGGACGACCCACTGATAAATCACCAAGTCCCGTGGGAAGAAAACGGTTATCTACGAGTAGATAGCGCGACCACATCAGCGCGGTAGGTATTCGACCGTATCGCTATATTATACGTAAAAATACATGCGATAATAATAGAACGGTTATTATTTGTTTTAACAAGCTTCCAATTATGGGTCCGCTTGTATTCGTGTACGAGTATATAGTTTTTAAAAACTTTTTCTACGCACGGATTTTGTCTCAATTGGTATTGGATTAATAAATAATTCTGAAGATTATCAAGCGCATTAGAGAAATGAATTTAAAATAAAGGTCTTTTTATTTTTTTGATCTTATTTAATGTTAATTCTAATGCTATTTAATTTATGATGAAATGCTGGTAGGTATAAGGTTTTGGTATAGTCACCGCAATTTGATTTGTAAGGTTCGCGCAATAGTTGAAGAACTTTGTACGACGAGCCTATATATTGAGTTTTTCTTTGGACGCTCTTTCCGATATCCATGAAACAAAGTCAGTTATTATATTCCAAGCCGAAATTATTAGCGTATTATTAATGAATAGATACTGGTAAACGTTATTACGGAAAATAAAAAATAAAATGCTGTAAATCTAAAATTCATAACGTTTTTATCTCTTGTGTAGAGTTGCATAGTTTTATTTACAGCAATTACACTTTCCTACGTCCTTATTTAACTTTAATATTACCTATTGGTACCTAATATTAATGTATCGCAACTTCCCTCAAATTATGCCCAGTAGTGGGATATAAAATGGTACAATTTATTTCAATCCAATAACACCAACTCTTCATTTGCCTGCACACGATAGAAACGAAAAACAACATACGAGAACGATATAATTATAGAATTGTAGGTACATAATATATTTTAATTGTTTACGTCCCAGTGTGGTTTTTGTAACAGTGCGACGAATAATAACAAATTGGACCCCGGGCATGACATGTCCAATCAAATTAAATTTAATTTAGTTTTACATTAAGCGACGTTTGTAACGATTGTGTCGAATTAGCGATAATGTTTGTGAAGCCACCTTTGTGGTATTTATCTATTCGCAGGTAATCAATTGCAATGCTTTGCTGTGTTTATTAATCGCTTATTGTTAAGGTTAAGAAAATAACATACAAATTATACTGTGGGCATTCGTATGAAGTTGAGTTCTCCTTACCTCTGATGTTGTAGTAATACGGTGACCGAAATGAAATTAATAAACAAGTGATTTTACCTTTTGTTATTGGGAGTTTTAGGACTAAGTTGAAAAGCTTAATAACAATTCCCTTAAAAAAATATTTTTAACAGTTGAAACGTAGTTTACATCGAAGGCGTCTTAGCCTCGCCGTTATCAAGCTTCAAAGAACTCTACCACCTTTTTAAATGCGTTGTCGGATCCCGATCAAAGGTCATTGAACCTGCTGTTTCATATGACGTGTCTACACATTCCTATGTTTTTGTTTTTATCCCTAACGAGCATAGAAAAGTTAAAAATTTTGACTTACTGCTTTTCGAGCGAGGTTCCCGCGGGCCATCCACGGTGACTTTGATGGCCTTAATGTAAGTAGCTACTTGGGGCGGTGAGGTGGATACGGTTATGGTGAGTGAGAAGCTCTTCCCTGAAACAAATGGAAATTTTCAAAAATTTTGACTAAGTACTCTAAACACGATGAAATGATCCGTGTAAATACACTCTCGTAGGTTTGACAGAATTCAGTAAGTTGTATACGGACAAGCAATACAAAGAAACAGTATATAATCTATACAAATAAATAAAATTCAAGTGTCTTCTAAACGGACCGTTTTTAATGGGATTTTCACCGAAAAATAGCTGAAAGTCTAAGGCGTAACAAAGGCTACTTTAATTTTCGAAAAATCGGCTTACTTATCGGTCTATTTAATTTATTTTGGGCTCCAATGAAAGTGATGATCTACTTAATATCAAATAGTTAACGTGTTCATCTTATGTGATATCACATATATCTACATGTCTATACCTAACCCCGTTATTAAATAATAATCATATCAGATGCATTAGTTACTACACACTTCACACGCATGAACAAAATTATTTCGGTTAAACCACTATTGCATTCTAACAAAGCAACAAGATAATCATACTCGTCTATAATTACGCAATTAATGTAGTTGTATTAAAATAGGTGTGTATTGAATGACACTTTTCGGAGTTGTGCAGCATTCCCCAGCTATAGGCCGACGCGTATGGTGGAAAATAGCGAGCTTTTTGGGTGCCCGATTTGCGGTCGACAGTAATGAATGCACCGATAAATACGGAATAAAATTACAGTTAAAATGAGTGGATTAACATGTCTAATGCAGATAATTCGCGCGTAGCGCTCTCTCGATTTAGTATAAATGATTGATTTCCACTAGTTTAGGTTAGGTTAGGCTGTTTACGAATTCCTTTTAGGTTACCGCAGCGATCAGCTTCATTTGTGATTAAAGCTCATTTTGATCAGTGCATTTGACTGCATAAGTAAACTAATTATGTACTGACAAACTTCGTACATGGCTACTCTGTCCTGAACTGAAATTGTCTCATGTTCGGTTAGTACTTTTTTGTCAATATATTTTTCCTCAAAATTTGTGTTGTATCCACAGACAAATTAGATAAGAATAATCTGTTTCTGTCCGTTTGTCACACGCTCGCTGCTTCCTGTATGTACGATAGAACAAGTCAAGACATGTTCCCATGTTTAATAAATAATTAAACATCAATAACAGTCTACGTAACTGCATATTTACGTATGTACACCCGATTGATACAATATACATAATATGAGATTTTTATTTATACAACTAAATAATGTTGAAATATTACTTTTAAATTAAAAGTAAATTTTAAGCTCTTAAGTTCTACATGTTAATTTTATAACAGCAAAACATAAAAAATCTGTTGCTTATAGCCTAAATTTCACTATTCACCACCGTCACTTTACGAGTTGAAAAAGTCTGATAGTGGTATGTTAGTAATAATTGACTGTGTTATTTATTATTGTGTATTATATACATACTTACCTTTGTAGGTAGGTGTTGGTAGAGGCAATATTTTCTGCCAGCGTGAAATCCTAATATCAGTGTCGCTTTCTCGTCACAAAGCAACATTAGAGTCAACGATACGTTTCAATACGGAAACAAATCATCATAAAACATTGCCGCTAAACTGCCGAGGCGTGTCTTGAACGATGTGAAATATTGCATTTAAAATCGCTATTAAACTTAATGCATTTTACAAGATCACTCATCAACAGTTTAGGACCTAACACAATACGTGCGAAGCTGTAAAAGATAACATTGTATTCCAATGGCCGTCTCCCGGAGGTGTTGAGAGAGCTGCGTGAAATATTCAATTATTGTGCGCGGGCGCAGGTGGGCCGTGGAGGGTGAGGCGTAGGAGGGAATGGCGGCCATCTTGATTTACGATCGAGCGTAAATCCTGAGTGACATTTGTGAGTGAAGACGACGTTCGCGCTCGTAGCCATGTATAATATGACACGTTTTTCAGGAAAACATTTGCGGTAACGTTTGCATTACTGCTCGGACGAGGTGTGAATGTGGCCATTTGGGATGAGTAACATCAATGAACATGGATCATTTGAGTCATTTTAGGATAATTCCTCGTATTAACCCTTATATGCATAATCATGTCATGTATCCGAAGACGTATGAAGTGAACCAATAAGCCGTGAAATAACCGTGTAATGTAAGGCGGCGGTAACATTAGACCGGCCTCATTGGATATGAGTTAACTTGGTATGTAAATATAGATGAAATATCATTAATTACTGACTGTAAAGTGTACTTCTCGCGTTAGTTTATATGTGGATAGTAACATGATCGCGTAGACAGAGTCACTTACTCTGTATGTAGATATTTATGGATATTGATTTCAGATATTATTGCATTAAACATAGGCGGCATTAACATACGTATTGTGCTGTATATGAATGGAATACTCGTATAGTTGAAATGCCATTAAGTAGTATTAACTGATAATGTATTACCGACTATAGTGGTGAATCACGTGACCCATAGCAGTTTTAGGCGACTTTAACATTTTAAGGTGATAGATTCTGTCTTGGTTGGACTACATTTTTAAGTCGACAACTAATACTGTTTTATAAAAATAGTATTAAATGTTACCATATTCTAGTTTGAAAATTGTCCTAAAATGCCACGTATATATATTTTTTTTAACTTTTTAAAGGTAGACACGTAATTTTAAAAGAATTCAGATAAAACTTCCACGTAACAATTATTACAGAAATCTCTAGTGGACTTCATGCTTTTCTACATTATTTCAGTTAAAATACGTAGCTTTTTAACTGATTTTAAACTTATTATAAACTAAACTAACCTTATAATAGATATGTTATATTAACTATTTTCTGACGTGGTAGATATTCTGTTATATTCCTTTTAAAGTACTATTATTGATAAGTAGGAACTAACGTAATGTAATGATTCATCGTAATTTATTACGCTAGTTTCGTTAAAATAATAATTGAATGTAAGCGTAAAATTGTTCGCTTGGAACTATGTAATATGAATTTCTATTTCTTAGTCATACGTAATGATTTTAATTAGTTATCATTTTAGTAATAGTAGACTAAAATTTTGTATTCATAAAACGTATGTAGTTTTTGGAAATAACGGTATTTTTTGTAAGTTGTTTCAAGTAAAACTTCTACAATAACATGTAATTTAACAGGAAAATGACTGCAATAGTTACTGTGACGTTACGTTTAATGTGTCACGATTATTGACAATAAACAAAATTTATAAAATATTTTTGTATAAAGACCCATTCGTCACCAAATCCCTGAATATATGGCAGTCAGGCTAACAACTATTTAAATTACCTCACATGTGAATAAAAACTTACACATACCTAATTTAGAAAGGAATATTCACTGTTACCGAGAATCTAATGTGGATCTCCTTGTGGTAATAAGACCAATGATTCTCGGTAAAGTATCATTAATACGTTGCTTTGATATATTCCATATAAAATGCTTTCTACACTCATAGCACCACACTAGGATTTTCTCCTGTGTTGTGGGTGCCATGGAAACACTCAAACACCCAGACCCGGAACAGAAATCTAAATTCATCATTCAAATTGCTGTCTGGCCGGGAATCGTACCCGGAACCCATTGCGCGTTAGACCGATGGCAACCGCTCCTCCACGCGGGTCGTCGTACGTCGTCGTCCATAAAAAACCAAAAGGCAAAACACATTTAATATATTATTACTTTTGTTGCCCGGGAGTAGAACCTGAGATCACCACAGTCAGCACCAATCGTAATAGGTAGATTCATAGGTATTGACTTGAGAGATATAAAATGGAAAGAAGTCGTTTAACCCTCGCTCATTTGGCAGCGTGAAACGAGCGATGCCAGAACAAAAAACGAACGAAGCGAACCGTAATACGATGATGACCGCTACACAAAATGATTTGGTCACATTCTGGTCATGCCGTTTATGCCGACCGCTCGCTCCTAATTATGTGTTCAATTTGATGACAAGGGCACTGAGATTCTTGACTCTCTTTTGACAATTACTTTTAATATAAACCGGTATTTTGCATTTGTAGACGGCTCTAATGTTACTCTAGAGTCTAGGTTAACAAAATTCGAGATCGGTAGACGAAACGAATTATGAATCATAACATTCCAAGGTTTCATAGTCAATAGAAAAGATACAAATATTATGATCATGATTCGGACATTATATCGTCATGCATTGAAATCGGTAAATAAGTATTTTTTTAATACTATATGTCCCACAGCTGGGCACAATTCTCTGTCCAGAGTAAAGTAAAGGCACTCAGTGGAGCTAAAATTGGTCAGTGTGAGGTGAGAGGCCTATGTAATCGACATGTATCGATGAATGAATAATTGCTACGATACTATTCTTAAATAGTTTGGCTGTTATAATACTTAGGCTAGATTTCAGCGGTTTTAGTATTTTAAAATACTGATCTCAAATATTAGAAAAGATGAAATAGTAAAACTGTATACCTGCTACTTCTACGTAGTATTAAATGGCACCTACGTAGACTCCATCAACCCGTAGGTATGTTGTATTGGGGACATTGTTAGTCATAAAATTAAACCAATATCCTTCTTTGTCACGGAATAGAATTACTCATATGTTAATTATGAAATCAATATTACCATATTTTTATGAGGCAATTTGTTATAGCAGGAATCTTACTAATATTATAAAGCTGAAAGTTTGTGAGGATGAATGGATGTACGGATGGATGGATGGATGTTTGTTACTCCATAACTTAAGAACGGCTGAATGGATCTGGATGAAATATGGCGCATACATAGACATTAGTCTGGAATAACATAGGCTACTTTTTATGCCGGGAAAATGTGCGGTTCCCGTGGGATACATTTATTTTGTTTTATCACCGAGTCAATATCGCGACACGTTTATTGATTTACTTTTCAAACTCTGGTGAAACCGCGGGGATCATCTAGTATCTAGTAAAGCAAAGATTTAGGGTGCAGGCAGATTATGTTACGAATGTTACAATCACCCTAATCTGATACGAAAAGCGTGTTCGTTATTGAAACTGAGACTTATTAATGAACTCAATAAACTGTAGATTGTGTGAATCGGTCATCAGATTGCCTAATCTAATATGAAAGGTATGCCTTAAAAATAAACGAAACACCGTCCTTTAAAAGTTGTTTTATTGTAGTGCTGTACCGTAACCATTAAGATACCGGATTGTATAACAAGTGATTTAGACACAAAATTTAATAAAAATACAAAAATAACCCTAAAAATATAAGTTACAATTACAGAAAAGTAAATAATCGGAATTGTCGTCGGCAAGGTTTCCCTTAATTTAAAATCTGTTATCAAATTTTAAATTTTCTACACATAAAAGGGCAATTTCTGAGTTTCTTTCACTCTTTCTTCGTAAGCAAAGCACCTCAAAAGATTGTAACATATCATTCAAAATTCTTCTAAAACTTAATCCACATATTTTGACTTTAAATCTGTCATCGGCTTACCAAATCTAATTTGAAAGTCAAAATAAATTGAGCACCGTCCTCTGAAAGTCGTTCTCTTGTTGTAACAATATCGGTATCAAAATTCGGTGCAAGCCACCGATCCCGTGGCATCTGTCGGTTCGGATCACGTCGCCCGCGCAGTGTTGTGATGACCACGTCGGAACCGTGGCACTGCACTACTGGTGTCAACTTACATGCTTATATCGTAACATGTTCTCTATTTCTCTTGATTTCTTAAAGTTTGTTATGATGGATTTGTTTTAATGTTTGAATATTTGTGTTTCTATGTATAGAGTGAAGCAGTGAAAATGCTACCAAAGTACACAATGGTAGGCATTATATCTAAAATTCATTGAAAACTTATGCAGAACTTTCAAGTATTAAAATCCCTCATGATGTTTTTATTTATTGTCAATGCAAGGAATTCGTTGACATGGCGTCGTTCATAGGACAGCCATGTCTCTACACCTATAATTATCTTCAAGAAATATAACAGATGAGAATATTCGGGTGACCACACAAGACATATTTTTAAGTACGAAGATTTCTTCCTAATTGATTTATTGTTATATGATTAACCCTTTAGTGGGTTTGTCCAAGCATTGTCTATTTTAGTATAGGAATTAGTTTAGTATAGGAAGTTGCGAGGCTAAATCTTAATCTGTTTATGACACGTGCATGTAACCTGCAACTTGCATACACGTTAGTTATGTATGGGATATATTCAGAAACCGCAGTCGCATTTAGGTCTCTTGGCAGTGCTGGGATACACTGAAAATTATCAGGCATTTATAACCTTATCATTGTATTTTTAATAAATTTAAACATTTTAAGGGAAACTATTCGTGGTTTGACTCTTCAAAGCCCACCACCACACGCGCTGCTGTGTTCTGGTTGAAAGGTTACATACAATTTACCAACTCGTTCTCACATAGTCCAAAGGGGTACATACATTTGTGTCCAATTTAAGGGAAGAGTAATTTTATCTGGGGTTGATTGCCGATATACATAGGCGGCATATCTTTCGGACTGCAAGCTGGTGTGCTGCTTGCATATTGTAACAAAACTACTTCTTTTTTATTGTTTACATACATCTATTGATTTTTAGAAAGTTGGTAGGTTTTCATGGCTTTAGTGTTATCCAAACAGTCGTATTCCACTCCACATAGGGCATGAGTCCCAATTACCTAAGTCAATGACAAACATATTGCTGCTCTTCAAGACATATTTAGAAATATTTTTATATATTTCTTTGCCTTAACATACCGTTAATCTAAAATATAGCTGGATGCATTTGCCTCATAGCGAAAATAGGTACGGTGACCAAACCACGAATAAATTAATAGTTCTATAGGCATCTATAAAAATAATTGGCAAATTTTAATACTCTAATTAACGGTGATAGCTCTTAAAAGCAACGAACCGAATATACCTATTCATACCTATTTATATTTGTAATCATGGAAAACATTTTTAAGTTTCCTGTTTAATTATATTGTGGGAACAGTAATAATTATTATTGAAACATTTTTTTTTTATATTTGGATATTAACTATTTGTACGTAGAGTATTGGAAGGTACTCTATATGTAAAAATAAGAGCGTCTGCGTGTGTGTGAGAATCGAGATTCCAGCAAAAAATTTTGTCAATTTGTCAAATTTCACAGATTTGTTAATAGGTAGGTATTTGATTTAAGTAATATGTACATTATATTGTTTCATTATTCCAAACTTATTTCTGATGGGTGTCTCCTGACCAGTAACGTAGATATACTATTTATTTATTTTACGATAGTTTTTTGTTATTTTGTACACAGAAGTAAAAATATTTAAAAGTATACCGGGTCTAATTTGTACACTATTTAAACAAAGTGGACTGGTCGCATAATGCATTAACTGGTTAAATTAAGTGGTATGTATATTTCATAAACTGGCTTTACCTGTTTGAATTATAATTTGTATTTAGTTACTAATTATACTTATTAATTAGGTTAAATGAATATGAGTGAATTTGACATGCACTTAGTATTTTTGTTAATAAAATCTCATCAAAAACATAAATGTAATAAT
>DWPV01002873.1:0-16296 GCA_018251915.1 Urbanus proteus proteus
CTGATCACGTTCCCGAAGTTGGATGGACCGGCGCGGTTCTCTGCAGAGAAGGGAATAAGTTACAAAAAATTCTTAACATTACACAATTAAAAACCCTGCTGGGTATAGATATCTCATTGGAAGGAATGTGGTTTTCCTTAAGCAGTGTAACTTTATGATAAATTAGATTCATAATGAAGACAAAACAAATAAGTTATCACTGCTCCTACTGAATGATGCAATACAAATTTCATTCCACTGTGAGCATTTAGTGCACATGTAGAAGCCTTTCTTTGAATGGTCATCTGTAACTGACCCTACATTGGCTAAGGATGTTAAGTGAGTTTGGCCACAAATGCACTACTGCTGAGAACTACGTGATGCTTCGCCCTAAAATCCTATCCGCAACTTTCAAAATTAAAAAAAAGATTATAGTACTGCCCCTGCTGTCGAGCTACGAATAGTTCTCTCACCTCTCATTAATAATGCTAATGACAAAGACGGTGTTGGCCGATAACCAATATGCTTCTTTAGAGAGAAGTCAGTAAAACAACTGAAAATAGAATAGCTTACCGTAGTAAGAAGTCATGTCCATTGGAACGAGTTGCACCAGTCGGTGGCACTTGGCGAGCTCGCGCAGCAGCAACTGTGACATGAAGTACAGCAGCACCAGCTGCGGCTGCTCCGCGCACCCTTCGTTTGTGGACCTGTCCATCAGTATGAGTATATTATAATATAAGTCAGACTTCATGGTTAATGTTTATTACTTCCATAATTTGTAACATGAAAGCAATGATGCTGCTTCTGAATACCATGCATACGGTATTCCTATAGAGTTTTGTAGAAATAATATAAAAACTGTCAAGCAGAGATAACGAAAAGGATGCGTCTAACATGACCGTTACATAATTATATCGCGCAACAAAGAGGTCTTCTATGACGAGAAAATTATTGGTTGGCTTTGTGGGCGTTTGTATTATGCAGCATTTCAGAATATTATGAAACTATTCCCTTGAAAAAGCGATGATAAATATGTACCTACGCTAAATATGATAATAAAGTGAGATTTTAATCCTGGGCTACTTCTAAAGTTTACAAATTATTGAAACATAGACAACAATAGTGAAAGTATTTTTCCAAACTAGCTTGCAGCTATCTTTAGAAGCCTATTTAAAAAAAATGATCCTAGGTTTAGCGGTTCAAAAGCACTTAATATAAGGTTAGGTCCACAAAACGGTCCATTAGTTCTAGATTTACTGTTCTTGACAAATAAAGTAGATGAAAGGTGGAAACTTCTATAGTAATTGGCCTTCTTGGCGGACAAGGCTGTCCCCGAACCGTCTTTTGAAATGCAAATAATTGGGTTGAGTTTACATAAAGGTCTACGAACGCAATTTATCTTTTGAGTGGTCATTCGTATGATTAAGGTAGCCTCTTTGCTGTTGCCACCCGGAAATTAAAAATGTATTACTGTATACTTTAAGCAATGAATATCAAAAAACTGTCTATAAATCTTTAAACGAGCAATGAGATGACGCAGAAGCTAAAGTATTCATCAATAGAATACACTATGAGTGTAGTTGTTATAACTATAGTAACATTGCAAAATGGGGTATATTCATTTGGAGTACCAATATTTATTCCTATTAATACATGTGAAATGAGAAATTTGTATTCATTGTCAAAAGGAGTTCGTCTCTTCCACAAATCCTCCCAGATACTGTTTTAATTCCCGTATCGTCACAAGTCACTATTGCAGAGATAATATAAGTCTTGGATAAATAACTTTAAAAATGGTCTATAATATTTTTTTCAGACTATATACACAAAATACAATTATACAAAATATCGCTATTAATGGTAGATTATTAAATTATTTAAAAGTAGCTTAAACTGCTAACAAAAATAGGTGCGTGAGTGAAATTATGCACGTAACGTTCCGTATAATGTTGAGAATCATTTATCTACACGTGAAAGAACATTAATCTAACCCCAACAACGATCTTGGTACCCTTGGGAACTTCTATTTTGCGATAAATCCCAATACCTAAAGATAGATTACGGTACCCCAGCCTTTGTTTTAGACTTTTAATTGTAACTTCTAAGACTAGGCTCCTATAATGAATTAAAGGGAGTAATTTGAAATTAAAGGAAAATAGGTGTTAATTTCTCGTCTTTATGTATTTTCGAACGTACTATACAGCCGAATTGAGAACATTCTCCTTTTTTGAAGGGGAATAAAAATCATTATTGGATATACGAAATTAGAGAAGGAAATAATATAAGGTGGGTAGGTAAGTATACAAAATACTAGGTACAGACATAGTTCTGGTACAGATGACATCCTTTAGAAAGTCATTGTAGAGTAGTTTTTTGGTAAGATATGAGTTTTATTTTTAATAGATTCTGTCATACTATAACCACGTATGATATTCGAGTTTACTCGACCTGCATTTTTAACTATTTTACTAAAAGCTATTGAAAGCTATAAAAACAAACCCATGAACTGGTTTACATTCACAACTCTCTTTTTTATAGTCGATCCAAATTGATTTTATTTCAATAGACCCATACCATTTATTTAAATAAAATGTTTGAAGTGACCGCGTGCAATCAAGTTAAAAAACTATACCAAAAGGTGATTTATTATTACCTTTTCCATTCTTAGGTACATTTTTGCTAAGCCTTTTCTAAAACTTGAGCTATTTTTTTAAAAGTATTTTATACGTCTGTTTCTTACACTAGAAGCTATGACAATCATTAAAATTTAATATTTATTCTGATTATTTTTGTTTGAGCTTGTGGGTATTTAAGACGGAAATAGAAAATAATACATCGGAGGAAGACGCTGCAGTCTTTTTTCTTGTCTTTTATATTATTGATACTAAGATATTAAGTGACTTTTTGTCATCTGATATCATACAAGATTAAAAACAATTAAAAAATGTGTTCTTTGATAAAGACTTTTCACTCACTTCTTACACGTAGGCAGAACAAGCTGGCTGGTTTGCTTGGTGGCTTCGACGCACGCGCGGCGCAGTCTGCGCACGCGCTCCCGCAGCTCCGGGCAGTCGTGCGGCTGCCCGATGTGGATCAGCAAGTCCCGGAACAGCGCCAGTTGCACGTTGATCTCCGTTATCAGCTACAACAAGAATATATGCTTAGCTTGAATTGGTTATACTGGTCGTAGTTTTACCGTGATCGTGACGACCCCCGTGGCGAAGCGATCACCATATTGGTCTGCTGCGCAGTGGGTCAGACAGACATCTAAATGATGAATTCAGATTTTTGTACTGGGTCTGGGTGTTTATGTATTTGTCTCTGTGTGTCTATGGCACCTACGACACAGGAGACAATTCTACTGTGGCTACTGGGGCTATGAGGTTCGAAAGCGAAAGCGTAGTTTTATCAGCTGAAACAAAAATATATTACTAGCTTGAAGTGGTGTAACTTGAGTTTGAGTGTTTGAGTGTGAAAACTATGCCTATCTGTCTTTTTTTAGTAATCTAGAGCGTTGCTGTGATTAACTTTTTACAAAGGCTAAATAGAATATTATCGTATTTACTTAAATGCAATAATTACTTCATTCTATTTAAATTTACACCATATGTTACGTATTTCATTTACGTACACATAGCGTATGTGTACGTAAATCAAATATTTTATTGGTGTTACTCATGCCGGTAAATATTAATGTTAATTTAAAAACAAATAACCATCACCATAACAATGTAGTCCATTGCACCCCGTAGACCAAATCTAAATAATGTAGTTCCTACCCTACTATACCTACGGTTGATCACAGATACATAGAAATTCTCGTCTTGGGAACTAAATACAAACATAAATTGTATTAAAAGATTGTAGATGTAAAGTTTATTTAATTCTTCATAGATTTGTTATTTGACTTAGATTTTATAATTAAACTTTGTCTATTTTAGTAATGCTGTTATTACATCGAATAAGTAAAGTAAATTATGTTTTCTTAATACACTGTTTGTTTGCTTAATAACACAGCGTCTGAATTAGACGCTGGGGACTATATTTATTACGTACCATGCTCACTTGATTACGGCTTGTAATCAATTTCGTGTGTAGAAATCAAGTGTAAAAATTTGCGATAGGATAACTATGACTTCGGCTGACTAATCGACTAATCGGTGTCAAAAACACTGACTAGTCGGTCAACTAATCGGTAAAGTTAATCATTTTATCTGCAGATGGTAGAACCCACTGTGATTTGTTTCCAGCGCCATTGCAACACCTATTTTTGCCTAATAAAATCTGTGTTACCGTCAATGCACCATTTTATTTCAATCATAGCATTATTACGTCTAGAAATACAAACAAATAAAAGAGACTAGTAGCGGACTACAAAACTGGTTGATTAGTCGGCATTTCCGACTAGTCCAACTAAAAAAAAAATGTAATGACTTGGTATATTGCGTTCAGATAAATTGAGAGCTCACTAATTACCGGCGGAGTTCAGCCGCAGGACCCGGAGCCAGCGATTGAAATTGATTTATTGCCTCCTTCCACGTTTTTACACGGGAAACGAACCATTTTTTCTAGCCACAGAGCAAATGCCAGACGTTCATAGAAATATATATTGAGAACATTACGTAAGTAACAACTCTTTTGAGAACATCTGTTGCTATGAAAGAACTAATTGATCACATTAAATAAAACATTTGATTGAGGATTGAGTATTGTGAAAAGGACAGCGGTTGTATTATTTCTAAAAATCGTATTCCGTTATTGTTACACAGCGGTATATTTATCTTTATCTTAATTACTGTTTTATGTACAGAAGGTTTTCAAATTATTATAAACAGTGATATGAGAAATACTGCAGTATATAAAATATTGTATGATAAGGTATACAACGTATAAGGTATACATATAGTGTGATAAGGTAGAGAGGGAGACAAACTTATTCGAGGCGCTCCAACTTAGTCCTCTGGGGTACTAAATGTGTCTAAACTTAGGTATGACTCTAATCTTATCTTGGGTCGATTACAGACGTCCGTAGGCACCAGTTACCACTTATCAACAAATGGACTACATGCTCATTTGTTACCACTATAAATAATGCAAGTCACGTAAGTACCATTGTCTAATTGTAGCAGTAGAGTCGCAGGAAACTTAAGTCCTTGTAATCCAAACATATAAAACCAAGGTTTGAGGCTAGTTGTTTAATAAAGCAACGGTCATACGCAAAAATTATGATTCCGAGAGCCATTTATCACGTCACTACATCAACTTCGGCATCACTCTCTGGGAGAAATAGGATTTTTTGTAGCAAACGTTTCAGTCTATGTCAGTGCAAGAGGTTTTCTGTTATAGAAAATTATTAGCTGACCTAACTGATAGCTTTCTATTTCTCCATGTCAGACTTCTATGAAAATATGAAAGGTTACTTTTACGAAAGGCTTTGTGATACGTGGTTCTCTGATTGATGGTTTAGTTAATGTAATGTAGATTTCTACGCTAATGCCTTATGTTACATTTTATACGTTTATATTTATGTAACTAAAGCTAACTATTTTGTAACCTTAATAATATTATACACCGAACATCGTAACATAAAACCACGTGTACCGTTGGTTAATTAATTGTTTCTTTCAAAATGTATGAAATGATATCTGAATGATTTTTTAGTATCATCGAGAGTGATAAGTAAATTTTATATCCAAAATATCGAAGATAATACGACTATGAACTTACTATATAATGAATCATATGAATAAGAAAATATAAAGAGATCAATAAAAACGTAAATGGCTTTAAGGTCTTTGTTCAAATAGATAAATTTTGAAATGCATCATTAAATAAATAAACTTACAAATAACTATGTAACTTAAAAGATACAATGAAAGTTGGAAAGTAAATATCGAAATAGAAAATCCATTTAGTTTCATCTCACCCGTAACGCCAAAGTTGGATGGGTCCCCAAAACTAAGAACAATTTACTGATGTAAAAACTTTTCAAAGTTCTACGTAGTTTTGTATCTACGACTACAGTTTGAGCATAAAATGAATTTTATATTATTATTTTTGTTCTACCTTTACTTGGTGTTATTTTATTAAAATTTATATAACTGCTCATACAGAGATAGAAGTTTGAGAACACAGAGAAATAAATTAAACCAACTTTACTTCTGTAGGGAACCTTTCATTTTGCCATTAAATTTATTGTAATTACTAGCTGATCCCCGTGGTTTCACCCGCGTTAAAAAAGTAAAAAGTAAAACTTATGTAAACAAAAGTAACATCCCACGCTCCCGCGAGGGGGCCCGGATGGACGTGGCGCACGCGCTAATGCTTTTTGCGAAAATTAAAGTATCACCTTCAGCTATCTGCCAGTGAAAGTCCCGTCAAAATAGGTCCAGCCATTTAGAAGATTAGTTCAGCCTAACAGACAGACAGACAATTTTTTTTAAATTGCGTTTTAAATTGCAATTTTATTTATTAGTATAGATGTAACTATGGTAAATCTGCGCGTTTAGAATTCAATTCAATGTTTTAAAGGCAAATATGTTCTATATGTGTAACACTTGGCATTGCATCAAGAATAGTCTGTTTTATTAAAATACTATGTTTGGTCAAAAGCAAATTTATTGAAGGCTTTATTGTTCTGCTGTTGAAGTTTATTTGTCCCGTTGTGTTACAGATTAAAAAAATACTAACTACTCTAGCGCAGTTTTCGATTTGATCTCAATTTTTTTAATATTTTGAGAATAAATTTTATTTTATAATCGGGTGACGAGTTTCTAAGTTTTCAATTATGATAACAAAGAACTGTTAGATACTTATATAAATGCATTTACTTGCATCGAATACAGTTATTATTCTACTCAATATTTATGCTAAAGAAACTCGGACTACATTTGTATTCTCAGCTTCGATACTACGTCTGTTTCATTGAAATAAATGTAATCTTGAAAGCTTTTCTATTGATGTCTGACCTCAAAGATAAAAGTATATTAAGGTGATAAAAATAAACTCTTAGTTGCAAAAAACATTAACTATTAATTGGCTGTATCAGAAAACGGCTACTGTAGACAATAAATTAGAAATGTGTGGCAGAGTTTTAAAAAAATATTCCTTTGCGAAACGAATTCCACAACGCGAACATCTACGATCTACATAAAAAAGCAAAATGCTACTAACTTTTGATTAGTGATCGTAGAGCTTACTACAGCTGCTACTACTGAAGCTAGAACCATAAAATTTAGACAACAGGTTAATTGTATGATGAATACAGCTACAATCAGATGTTTTGGAGTAATACTTGGTGTTAAATATTTGTATTATAGTCTTATGTGCGTGAAATCGCGAAACACTTTTAGTTTTAAAATAAAACTATAGTGATAATTACTAATTTATTTTATGTCATATGAGATGATTATGATGACAATATTAATTTCTTATTAGGTACCTATAGTGAAGTAATAAAATACAAGAAAAAATGAGGCACGAAAATAATTCAATTTCGTAGTGAATATTTGAAATATTATGAAATAATATGCAGGGTGAATTTTTCAATTGTTCGTGTATGGGGAAATCCGGAACTATAAGTATTAGCGAAAAATGCTGAAAGGACTTACGAGGCCGATTTTGATTAAAATAAAAGCCGCATAATTAGTTTTTCAAAAACTTATTTTCCTAGCCGGGAATCGAACGATTGTCGTAGGAATGCTAAAGACCGTAACAAGAGTGGCCATCGCTCGAGCTACATCATCTAGAATAGATGCATTATCCTGAAACCACGACCACATTGCTAAGAATGAATGACTGAGAAGGATGGTATTGGTGTTTAAGGCAAAGCTGTAAAAAAAAGAAATGAAAAAAATCGAAAGATAAAGATGCAACACCGAAATAGCCAAAATATGAAGCTGGAATGTCTTTTGGCATCTTTCTATAAAGGTCAAAGAAACCACTCTGGAGAATAACTTTATAAGTAGTATGTATGAACGATGCGGTGCACCGTTTTATAAGCTGCACCAAAAATGCCTTAGATACTTACCTAACTTGGATGCCTTAATAGTTTGGAGAAGAATAATTCTTTTTGCTTTTAATATTTAGGCGTCTCATCTTTCTGTTTTCTCTTCACATATAACATTCATATTGAGTAAGAAACAATGTGACATATTACAAATAAATATACAAATAAATAAAATTGATCTGTTTGTGATTTCAAAATAACAACTTTTTACTCGATGCATATGAAAGTATATATGACACCTATGACAAAAATGCAATTAAAAACATTTTCTCTGTCTGTTTGACTAAAGTAATCTTCTAAATGCCTGGACCGATTTTATCGGTACTTTCATTGGAAGCTAGTCAAAGGTCTAAGGCTTAATATACTCGTAGACTACTTTAATTTTCGAAAAATCTAACAAGGACCGCTCCACACGCACGCGCGTGCTGTCGCAGGGGTATCACTTATGTTTAAATATGTATGCCTTTTTATTTTTTTATTGCGGGACAAACCGCGGGGATCTGCTAGTTGTGACATAAATAACGTTGAAGCTAGGCTGGAAAGTAGGATAGCAAATCTAAGTCTGAATCACAGAAATGTCGTGCCGTTTTCCTGTTGTCTTTACTTCAAAGCCCTATCATATAATATGACTGGAATATTAAGTTACATTGAAAATGCTCTCTCCAATTGTTCTCTTAAAGTTTGCATCAATTTCATGTTTATTGTATTTTAAGTTGAAAAGTAAAGCAATAAAACTGACTATTTGTTATTGGAAACTGCGGGATATTTGCTGCTTAAAAATAGTTAATTACTAGGTACCAAAGTTTATGTAATATTACGGGTTTTATTAAAATTTACATTTCCAATGTATATTCGGATTAACTAATACGCATGTGGCTGTGGAAATAATATTCTTTTAACCTATTTTCTTACTGGAAAATACTACCTAACGTTGTGCTCTTCAATTCTTACGTTTGAAAAATAAATCACGATTTATGATCTGCAAATTTAACGGCACTCTATTGTATTTTTTCTATGATGTACTATTGTTCGAATATTATTATCAAATTATCATTTTATTACATTTCATTGCTTTGTTTGTTTTTTTCTGCTTTGTGTTTTCTATAGGTCTGATACTCGTATTATTGTATGTCATAATCGTTTTTTAGCGATTAGATCGCCTATTGTGTAGTGTTAAGACTATTTCAGTTGTAATTTGTACATGAAATGGCATACAATACATAGTATCAATATTAATAACGAAATTGAATCTCAAAGATATCTGAGTGCTTAAGTAGTTAGATTGTAGCTCTTGAATCGTATTACTCTACTTTCTTGCCGTGACAATGCCAAGCCGTTTGCTTTTAATAAGCAAAATGGAGTACCGCCGGATGATGTCAACGAATTCTTATAGACACATGCTTCTGTTGGAACGTTTTGTTGATGGTGGAAGTTTTGTTGTAGCGAAGTAAGTACTTGGTTGAAATTAATAATTTCTTATAATATAAACTACCTAAGGACTCGGCCTAATTTCGTACAGGTTTATTATGAAAATATGTTAAAAAAAGATATGAAAGAGATGAAATTATTTTGAGATAAAGAGCGAACGAAATATTAATTTTAGTTATAAAGGCTGGCTGACTTTTTGTGAAGCTTAAGGCCTAAAATTTTAACAATCATTTCTTTTACTGCAATTATTATGTGTTATCGTTAAGATAAGTGACGAAATAGGTAGCTAATTTCGTAACAATTATAAATATTATTATATTAAAATTTATACTCTTTCAGAATAGAAAATACTGCATAATGGATAATGGATAATGTAAATACCTACCTAGAGTGTTTGTTATAACATATAACAAGGCTTTATAATAGTGATACTAGACGATATTGAAGATAACTTGGATTCTTCAAACAATTATAATGTATAGGTATTCGCGTGCATATGAAACTGATATTTTCTTTCTATTCCGCGACTATTGCGAAGCGACCTACACGGCATAATAGACAGCTTTAAAATTGCAAGAGTGCATATTCATTGCCGCCCGTCACATTCAAAGGACTTTGAATACAGACTTTTAATATGACTGCATACTTCCATTTGAAATTCAAATATCTTTAAAGTTTTATAAAGAAAGAAATGATTATCATATTGCGGGACTATGACACGTAATATTTTATGTAGGTAACTTATTTTAGTCTGAAATGACAATTAATATGTGATAATAATATTATTTATCAATCGTATGATTTTTGAGATGCCTGATTTCAACATCTTTACGATAATATGTTTAGATTTACATATTTTTTAAAGCATTAAAAAGCAAACGTGGACGCTGCCCACAAGATGATAAGTTGTGCTAATTTTTAAACCCTCCAACATGGGCTGGCTACTAACTTCAACTTTCGTATTCGCACTCGTATTCTGCTGCAGTACTAGTAGAATACTAGAACCAATACTAGTAGTATGCTAGTAGAATATACTCCAAACCTCTTCCAGCTATAGGAAAAAACTCATTACCAGCAGTAATGATAAGAGTTGTAGACAGTTAGATAAACATGTGTCGTGCACGGTTAAAACACATTTTTGTTCATACTCGCATACAAGTTTCTTTACTTCCAACAATAAATGTTGACACATATCCAATATTCCTAAAATTATTGCATTATTCCGTTCGTGCACTGTGTCGATATTCGGTCAGACACAGGCCAATTAAATTTCATTGGTGCATGCGGCGCGGCCTGCCAAAAGGGAATTGCACCGCGGAATATGAACAAAATTTGGCCAAACGCACCGCTGTTCTGTTTCGGCCTCACTAATGCATTATGTTGGCTAACAAAGCTAATGTGATTTGTAGTGCCTGTAGACTAGATTTCCACGTGAAATAACGATCCCCGTTGCGGAGTCGTGCACAAATTATTGAATTTGATTTGGGTATTTCTTTTTTGTTTATATGGTCATTGTGTCACCTGTAACAACAGTTAAAGTATAAAAGGGCAAACTTAATGCCTTATGAGATTTTTGTAAGTGAACTCTGAGTAGATGGTGGGCGAATTTGCGACAGGTGTTAAAATAACACTGCGCATAGGTAATAACATATAATATAAGTATAAAAAAGACGAAGAAACAAATATTTCCCTAATACGTAAAACACATAAAACATATAACACGACCAATATGTTTGTGCTGAGTTTATTTTTAATATTGATTTATCAAATCATTCCCTATAAAATGGCCAAAATATTTCTTCTTTTGGTGCCTCTTAACTAGTGAAGGATGGCAGTGAGGTTTGCATTTATTCATCGTAACTAGAAAAAGTCCGGTGGCATTCTAAATACCTGTCCATTCTCGGATGCCCGAATGTTCCTGAAATATGTATTTCGATGACATTAAAAAATAATAGAAATTAATTCCGATGGACATAATGTCCATCTGAATCTATTTCTAAGTGTAGAATGTTGTGGAATTTATTTATATAATTATTGGCATGATTTAAACGGTCACGAAAGAAATTTGAAACTTTTGCTCAGCCTCTATCAGTGTTGACCCTAACGTGAAAAGTACTTTGTGGTATTCGGATGTCTGGTGTTTACAAAACGACTCCAGTTTAATGAAATATGCCGCAAAATTACCAATGAATTATTTTAACACTAGGTATGTAGTTTGCTAAAACTACATAACTAGTTTTAGCAAAATATCAAATCCAAAGTACCTATTACAGTAAATGACAGTATTAATAGAAGCAAGGATTGCTACAAATGTCAAGTATACAAGTGGGTGTTGTGGCTTTAAACTTACTAACACCCTAACAGGACCGTCTGGTGAGTTCGGATTCGTACGTGGATTATACAGAAGTAATTAATTAGACTCCCAAAAGACAATAATTTCAAAGCATTAGTCTTGTACCTCTTTGCTGTAATGTCTGAGGATGGCATGTTGATTAATTCCAACGCGCATTTTCTTTGATATCTTATTCATATTCAGCTTAAATATACTCGTTTTTGAGCATTGTATCAGGTGTGCTAATATTAGCAGTCTACATGATTACTTTGTTTATGGTACACCTAGTGGGCCCATTGTTACGGAATATAACTCAAATAATGCTCCAATGACCTTTGGCTTTCCGAAAATTATTTCTACATTTGCCCAGTTGTTTGCGTAAAGTGCGCTTAACAAACATTTAAATTGTAAAATTTTACCTCATACTGTTCGAGAAAATTGTTTTAGAAAAATTCTAAACTATGTTAGGTATAACTAAAAATAAGAAAGGTTTAAATGTAGTAGAAGCCCTTGTGGTTCTAATTCCGCGGCTCCACCGTCACACATTTTTCTGCCCAATAACAGCACTGTTAAGCGTTGATGAGACATAATAATGAGACCAACACAGATGTCCATGAGCTGCAGTTACTACTTAGGTGGACTGCACCATTGCTTCAGTAATATAAAAAAAAATACGAAAAATATATAGATATACATATATTACAAGAAATATTGAAGTTATTTTATAATTGCTTGAGAATTTGCTCTGAATTTGGCATTGCCTCAGTGTGTTGTGAACCGAAGATTAATTAAAACACAGTTATATGCATCACTGGCTGGGAAAAGAGAATTGCGGAGTGGAAATCACAAAGGGGATTTTTGGCTCCTGCTTGAAAACTCAACGCAGTTTTATTTCACACTAGCTCTTGCCCGCGACTTCGTAGGCACAGACTATACTTGCTACAAAATCTATACAAATAAATAAAATTGAAGTGTCTGTTTGTGATTTCAAAACAATTTTTTTACTTAATGCATATAAAAGTATACACGATACCCATAACGAAAATGCATTTTTTTTTGTCTTTCTGTCTGTCTGTTTGCTGAGCTAATCTTCTAAACGGCTGGACCGATTTTGATGGAACTTTCACTGGCAGATAGCTGAAGGTATATGGCGTAACATAGGCTATTTTATTTTTCCAAAAAAGCATTAGCGCGCGCGCCACGCGCATGTGGGCCCCCTCGCGGGAGCGCGGCATGTTACCTATGTTTAGATAAGTATTTCTTTTTATTTTTTTAACGCGATTAAAACCGCGGGGATCAGCTAGTAATTAAATATTATTCTAAGAAAACACTGAAGTACGTACTTACCTTACGTAGTAAAATATCCTGAATGTAATCAGTGGAATATAGTGGAAAATAAGAATCATAATTCCACCTTCAGTAGGTACTCTTGCCAATGGAAATAATTAGTTTTTAGCGAGGGTTATCTTAAAGATTAAGACAAGATTACCAGGCTATACAATTTCTTTGAAAAACTTCACACGCGCAACACACACATACAGAAATGGACAACTTTTATTTATGGTTTCTTTACGATATTTCCTTCACAATCGTGAAATGCAAATCACAAAGGGGAATTCGGCTTGCTTGAAACTCTGATTTTTATTTAATGACCGTACTTCTTTGTCTAGTAATGCTGTTTTATTGTACAAGTAAATAAAATGATGTCTGACTCAAAAAATAACTACAATTTCATCTTGTACGCTTATTGTATTGCACAATATGTAAACATGAAAACGTGTTTTGTTTTGCAAATACTGAACATTTTTAACTGAAAATGTATTAACAGGAAGCAGTTTTTACTGACAAATGTTTTTACAACAAGTTTTTGTTTAAAAATAAATAAAAGGTCACGAAGGAATGAGCCGCTCATAAATACAAAGTGTAAACAAAAACTATGTTCTCCTCCCTTAACAGTTATAAAGCACAAAACTTAAGTAGGTTAAACTTGAAATTAACGTACTTAAACAAGTATTTTTCATTCTTTGGGTAAGTTTACGGTAGGTTCAGATGTGTTTCTCGTCTTTATAGGGCTAGAGAAATTTTGTTTGAAGTATTAAATATCACTTTATAATGCAAATTTATAAAGATTTCTATCTTTTTCTCTCAAAAAGGGTCTCGAAACACGACTTAAAAAGAAATTATCAGAATAATAGAAGTATTTTACTTTTTCAAAGTTTGTCATAACCTCCAGTTAAATAACTGAAGTTGCCGCAATTACTCTAGTATGTATGTACCATGTTGGTTACCGTAGACAAATAAAGGCAAATAACACATTTTCCTTCAACCTTCTTATTACTTCTAGGATACCACGCGGTAAACAAAATACATAAAATATTAATTCATAGTTTACAAATTGCTGGTCCAATCTCATATTTGCCTAGTACCTACCTAAATATTTTAATTAACTTTGTGATAAATAAAAGTTGCAACCATTAATATTTCAGGCTTTTTAAAAATTCTGCTACAGAAGTGAGGGAGGAAAAAACAAAAAGCGCTCTCGCAAATTGCATGTTCACAGGAGAAATTAGGGTCGTAATATTTTATAAGGACGAAATTAGCGCTTTACTTTTATAAGTTATACAACAAATTGTATTTTGTACACGAACTACTTTACGCCATTAAGTAAAAAAAGGATTTTAGCAGGGTTTTGTTTGTTAATTAGGCGTACATTGTACCTACCGTTGAATAGGGGTATTACCCACATTAGTAGTTACTTGTTGTCGGAGGTATCCGTAGATAATATTGTTTTAAGTTATTCTTCTGCAGGTTTTTTGCGAAAAAGGCTTAGATAAAGGTCAAAAGAAGCCCTATAGAGAGCTAACAAATGCATTTAAACAATTACCTACTATTTTAAACCCGGACATATGAACGCTTAACAGCAAAAGCAGAAATTGGCCGAGCGTAGTATCAACGGATTTTTCTCTTCGGACGGATCAGTTCTATATCTTAAGGTCCGCGAAATTACATTCTCCCTGGGAGCTCACAGCCTTGAATACAGTGCTGCCGGGAGTACTAGAGTCCTCCATGAACTAATAATAAATGCATAACACTACATCTAATTAATTTGGAACGTCACATTAGGTAACTGTAGGTTGTTGTTCTAAACTCTAAAATATGTAAATACATCTCGCCACTTAATATAATAATTATTCAAGTACATAGAATATTTCAACTGTATATCACACGCTTCAACAGTTACCTACGATGTTCGTTTTATTCTGTAAGTACCAAAACTTCTCGTACAAATGTTTATGAGCCAGACAATTATTTGTATGAGGCGGAGTTTATTCAAACGTGTACGGGGCTAACCCACATATTTACATAGCTACAGCTTGACACTGAAGGTAAATAAATGGTAATAATATTATAACACTTTACTATTTACTAGCTGATCCCCGCGGTTTCACCAGCGTTTTAAAAATGAAAAGGATAGTTAACACCCGGCTCTCCCGCGACTGCGATCGCATGCGCGTGGCCTTAGACCTTCAGCTATCTTCCAGTGAAAGTCCCGTCAAAATCGATCCAGCCAAATAGAAGATTTCGTCAACCAAACAGACAGACAGACAAAAAATGGTTTAATTGCATTTTTGTTTATTTGCATTTTCATCTATATGTAGGTATACTTTCATATGCATTGAGTAAAAAGTTGTTATTTTGAAGTCACAAAGAGACCCTTCAATTTTAATTATTAGTATAGATTAATAAGAATCATGTGAGACTACCTTCTTACAAGTAGGTTCAATAGAAAACAGTCAGCAGCGGCTTTAAATAAGAGCTATTCCTTGCATCCTTGCGTCAACGAGTTCCTGGAATGCCTCACAGGAAATCTCATTCAGTAATCTTATACTTTTCATTTTAATATACTCAGAATTCGAACTAAGGCACTGTGAATGAAATGGTATATATGTTATAGTTATAGTAATAGTATGTATGTTATATACTTATATATGTAACTATGTAGTATGTATGTTATTAACTTATGATTTTTTTTTTAAATGGTTGCCCCTTTGTTGGCTGTGGAGCCAAGTAGGATTTTCTCCTGTGTCGTGGGTGCCATGGATACACAAAGACGAATACACAAACACCCACACGCAGAACAGAAATCTAAACTCATCATTCAGATATGTGTCTAGCCGGGAATCGAACCCGGGACCCAGTGCGTGTCAGACCGGTATGATTAATAACAGCTCCGCCACGGGGGTCGTCAATGTACATATATTATACGCAAATGACTTAAACGAACATGCCGTCCAATGGTTTGCCACCAATAGGATAAACATGCGATGAACCCCAAAAGAGATTAGAATCGTACCTCAGTTTGACCACATATACATACGAATAAGTAAGTACAAGGAGTACTTATCATGCCCTTCAAATTAAAACATAGCAGCGTTTAACACTGCTTTTATGATCCTGCGGTGGTGTCGCCAGATATGATCCACATAAGTTTCTACTATTTTTAACCGACTTCTCAAAGGAAGAGAGGTTATCTATTCGATTTTTTTTC
>DWPV01002874.1:0-16296 GCA_018251915.1 Urbanus proteus proteus
ATAACGCGTCTGACTACGGATCAGAAGATTCCAGGTTCGAATCCTGGCAGGGTCGAAATTGTTTTTTGTTACTTTAATGTTATAAATAAAAACATAGGTATCAATTATTTTTATTTTTATAATTTCAAAACATCTTTTTATTAATTTTTACTTTTTTATGATAAGACTATGATTTGTGAATACCAAAGTCAATTTAGAAACTCCAGGTTAGTAATAGTTTAATTTCAATGACTTTATTACTTACTTTATTACAACGCTCAATCTGGTAAAAAGTAATTGTTGGAAATTCATTTCAGTAACAGCTAGTTCCAACCGGTATGTTATTACAAAGAACATATAAAAATAAAGAATGCGCATCACAAATGGCACTTTCGACTTTCTTATAATTAAAGTAACACTTATGACGATGTCTGTAAGAAAATATTATATTAGGTATTTTAATGTTTAGTAGAAAACAATAAATTATTTTTAATAATTTTATTTATGGTATTTTGTACAAAGACGAAATGTACAGTAGCTCTGTCACTCATCGTAACAATGCACCAATGTACTAAACAATATAACAACGTAAGCTGACGGCGACAACATTTAATAACATATATAGGCACGTTCTACAATTTTAAATATTCTAAGCTACTGATGGACCAAGAAGGCGTGAAGTCGTAAATATCCGAGGTTAAAAAAGTATGAAGAACATAAACAGAAATGTTGTATTTACTCTAAAGACAGATAGTCGCGGGTAAATATAGATAAGTACTTATAATTTACGACGCGGCCCTGACTAGTGACTACTAAATGTGGCACCAGGTATTTTTAGGTAGTACTTACGTTAAAATTAGTATAAAGGGCTATTGAAAAATAGGGATGTACCCAATATTGTTAACAAACTAGAGTGAAACGAATATCGGAATAAATTTCCACTCCACTGTTTATTCGTCGTGCTAAATCGCTTGATTCATTTAAAAAACAAATACTACAATTCTATTCACCTTTGATTTTATCATTTACGCTAATATCGCTTCTGTTGTTACTAGAATTTTTATTGTTATCTCATCTTTATTTTCTCTCTGTTCTTCGTTATTTTCTTTCCTATTTACTATCACTGTATTATAAGTATCCAACCCTCTGTAACCTATCCTTTTCTGGCTTAGCACACACTAACCCACTTTCCTTACTTGTCCTTTCTATCTTTCCCATGCATAGGTTGCCTGGAAGAGATCGCTGCTTAGCGATAAGGCCGCCTTTTGCATACTCTTTCTTCTAATGTATAATGTTTCTGTTATATTTGACAAGTGTGCAAAAAGTACTTTCATTCATTTATTCATTCATTCGGAACTACAGAAGGTAATAACTAACAACAATACCTAATATGATATGAGTAATAGCCTATATATGTATGTTTGTTTCTTAAACAAATTTAAATGACAGCTCTATGTAATAGGTATGATAATTTACCGGAGACATGTCTTATCTTATACCTACTAGGTAATTTAACTAGACTAAACACTGACTTGCAAGCTTTGCGAGTTACTTCCTTTTGTAAATTTTCAAAATAATAAATTTATCTTAGTGTGATTGAGCGCTTTTAATGTATTGATACTTACAAATTAAGTAAGTTAATTATAATGGATCTGAACAACAAAATATATTTTGTTACAAAACGTTCAAATATGAGATAGGTATAGGATATTACTATTATTAGGATATACCCATAATGCATACACAATAATATTTGTAAACAAAAAAATACAAGAACTAGAAATAAATATTGATATGGTCTTAAAATTAACGAATAATTTAAGTTGTAAAAGAAAAATCTTTTAAAATTTTAAATAGTTATTAGTACATTATTAATCAAAATAGCACTTCATCTTAAATCACATATTATGTTAAGCGAAGTTAGGTCTAAGAATACATCTCACAGCCTAATAGATGATAGAGAGTAGTTATGAAGAGAATTAATAACACCAATTAGTAATAATAACTCAAATTAATGAGTCGATGAAACTGACTAATCATACGTTGGTAGAAACATTAGTATCATGTTTATATGTAGGTTATTCTTGCAGTAATCTATGACAGTAATTAAGAGATGCTGCTCTAATCTTACTAAAAGATGACCTTTCCAACTATTTTTCATTAATATCTAGGATTATAGGTACATGTACTCAGTATACAGTCACATGTATTACGGCACTTACGTCGTATACTTGATTTCATATAAAAAAAAACAACTTTATCAGTATCACTACACAGTATAAAACAAAGTCGCTTTCCGTTGTCTGTCCTTTATGTATACTTAGATCATTAAAACTACACAACGGATTTTGATGCAGTTTTTTTTAAATAGAAAGACAAGTTTTATAGGTAATTTAAGGCGTGCGAAGCCAAAAGCTAGTTTAATAATAATTGTAATTTTATTGTACGTGCAAAAAGACAGTTTAGTAAAAAGTTTACCTATTTCTAAATACAATTTTAACTGTTTGATTTGGTTTGATTATTTCATCTTATGATGAATTGTCTTAGTTAAAGATAATATAATAAATTCTAATCATTGGTTTGATATCATTTCAGAAAGCGACATCTTACCTGTTGGTTAAGAAAATAACGTTTTCATAAGATTTTTATAATATACCAATTTGAATACATTAAATCCGAGTCCTTATACTTTAATCGTCATAAAGTATTGGGCTTATGATTGGAATCTTTTACAAATCTAAGATAACATGAGACCACCACGGGTTGTTAGGACGTCTGCTTAATAACATAATCCTGATAACCGGGACGGAAGCTGTCGAGTGTTTGCTTCCGGCGTCCAATGTTGACCATAACTTAACTCCTGTACTCTACATGACTCTACACCTCTTTTTAATTTGGACAGAATGTCTTACAATGCTTTTTTATAATGATTTGATTATTTTTCAATGATTTTAATAATGTACATTATATTAAAATATACCTTAACAATAGAGACTGTTGAGATTGTTTTGCTATGTAGAGTTCTAGTTGTAGAGTTTATAGCGCATAATGTCTAGACAAAGTTGTCATTAAGTGATACGTTTATGATGATATCATACAAAGCTATTCTAAGTCTAGATATCTCATATACCGTTTATCAAGTAGTATCAATGACTTGAGGTACTTTCTTAACATCTTAAAAGCAGACGGCGGCGTTTGTTGTAAAGTTGGAACCTACTTACGCTACCAATTTACTAGAAATAGTAGAGATAGTAGGCGTCCTTCAGTAAGTCGAATAATAATGATAAACTTTGCCTTATTGCTTACTACACCGATACCAATACCCATAAAAATCGCGTAACGAAGTAGTACCACTTGTGATAAGACTATCGATGGAGTGATTAGCGGTTCGTCTCAGCTACCTGTATGTACCTTCCGACTCGACTCGTATCTACGACCAATCGCATCGCATCTGCGACGTGAATTATCGCTCAAATTAATGGCGTGTGAGTTATAAATGGCCGCGGATTAGGGACGATCCATTTTATTCCTATTTTACCGTTAAAGAACCTTCATTGAATACACAAATTCACGGGAGCATCCGCTAATTTTCCCTACGTTAGGCTCGTTCACGCCCGTCTCCTATCCATAGGCCCGTTTCACTCTAACGACCCTTTTCTATGGCGCGATTCATCATCATTTCGCGGTTTGCTGGTTTTCCATTCATGGCCTAACATCGCTGCAGTACAAGGGAAGGGGCTGGATTTATTAACGAACTTTCACCTGTTCTGTTTCAGATCCATAAATATAATCATCATATCCATAGATTATCACTGTTCGACATAGTCCCATTTTGTGTATTGTTGTCCACAGTCGGTGTTGATGATACTTAAAAGACGCTGTTGTCTGTGTTTTGTGCCGTAGTCCCCTCCAGTAATATCGATAACCACGAGAAGAAGTGGTGCTAATCAAGACCGATACCATACGGCGCAAATTTAACTTGCGGAACCAAAATAAAATCTCTTACAGAACCCAAATAAAAAGATCTTGTATCATCTCTAGTTAGTTCATATCGGCAAGAAGTAAACAAACATAATTCGGGAGTCCCTACACATGCCCAATTAGTATTCCAAATAGCCGTCGACATATCGTACACATAAATGTAAAGAGTGGACCGTTCGGGAGGCACGAACGGCGCATTACTTTTACGCGTCCGACCCTCGCTTGGGGAATTTGAATCTTCAGTTCTAACACCAAGTACTGAAGTTGTTCGCAGTTTTGACGGGACTCGTAGCAGACGCGGTTTCTATTTCACCGAAGCAATAACCGTCTTACCGCTCTAGAAAGTAGGTTCAAAATGATGAAGTCCGGAATGTCGGGCGTGGAGTGCGGGACTTTGAGGCTTATGGTAATTGTAATAAAGCGGAGTGCAGCAGTTATGGGACGTGAGAGGTTCTAGACCAAATCCCAAGTAAGCTGTAACTTCCTTTTGGATTTTCGGAAGCCATTTATCAGTCTGATGTGGGCGTCTGGAAATTTTTCATGTTTCGTTATTGTAGCGCGACATGACACGTATGCTTCGGATGTTCTTTTGTTTATTGCTTACGTATGTTGTAGTTTCAAGGTCACTGTTCTTTATGAACTTTATAGTCTTACGAGTTGTAGGGTTCATTTTTGTGGTTCATTAACATTAACAGGCATCAAACGTGACGTTGTAGATGAAATCATATTTTTCTATACAATGTTTTGACTACGGCGAGTTCAGCCCGAGTCTTCGCGGTAGTATATAAATATGTAAGTAAGTAACGCACCGTATAAAAGAAGACTATAGTCTGCCACAGCAATCTGTCACATGCCTTGTCTGTAGATATCGCGGAGGTTCAGACTTAACGTTGGTAGCCTATATAAATGAAACATATAGATAATATTCGTCCTACATTTTAATTAGGTACTTACAAGTTAGTAGCCAACCATAATTGTCGAAATTCTTTAACCGCTTGTTAAAGGTTTAACGACTATTTTTTACGATAACGACTTAGACCGAGTAAGTACTTCATGTGCCTCCGAAGAACGTAAAAGATACTTAAAATATACCTCCATCGAAGCGTAAGTACTCATTTATTTGACTCACATTACCTAACGTAGCAATGAACATAGTATGAAAGTTTGGTCAAAATGGTAAAAATATGCTCGTAGAGAAATCCAGTTGATTTCGTGTTTATTTAGTAAAAAATATAGTTTAGATTAGAGTACTAAGAGAGTTTTAAGTAAGGGTTCCTAATTTATAGAATATATGCGTAATTTAAATGTTTATTCGTTTAATAGGGTTTAGATGGTTCCCGAGATTAGTTCGAAAACACAGTAAAATAAACATATAGCTAGGTACCATATATAAACAATACCTACTTGGAAGCTTGATGTAGCTAATAGAAAGGCTGTGAAACCGAATCTTCAGTTTTATTAATTCCGTTCCTATTTCAATGTATCTTCTTTAATCCTACGAAAAAAATACTATCCCCTATTGCATAGGCGTGTACCACGAGACTAATTTTCGGCTTTCGGCAGAAATAGTGCGTCCCAAAGCGCGCGTTACTGCCCGGATAAATCAAGTGTAACCCTTCTAGAACCACAAGCAAATTACATACCACCTGAGACTAGTAAAAATGCTCCGCGGAATTATTAGGAGCTGTTGTTGATACAAATAGATGTAGGGTTGGGTTATTTATTGGAAGTCGTGATTTAAGTGTGCGAGCGTATTTGTTTCTATTTTCACGAAACTTAATAATAAAACTTACTTAATGATACTTAATAGGTAACTATAGGTATTATACCTAGGTACCTACTGCATGAAATTAATGATACCAAAATTAATAATGTCGTGATGCGTGTACATTATATACGTACGCATTGTGTCATGTGTGATTAAATATGTAGGTACAGAAATGCTGGTTTGAACGTTGGTCAAGAAATTAAATCAAATTTAGATTACACTTTGGTTGAATACCAATTATAATTGTATTTCTGTATGACCCCAGTCATCCTAGCCAATCGAATCAAGCTAGTTCTACAACGCTATTATTTCGCCGTAATCGAAATACATACCATTCGTTTTTAACCGACGTCAACGTTGACAACGTGGTTGACAAAATTAGTAAGTTATTCAACGTGAGGAACATTACAATAGTTTTTTACACGAAAATAATTGAGAACTTTTATAAATAAACAGATACAACTTGCCACTTTCAAGAAAAAGGAAATACCTACAATGTACTTTGTTTAGACCATTTTCCTTTGTAAATTAACCCTTCGCAAGTAATAATGTCCTTACCCCAACCGAACCGCATACAAGTCGTATATTGCAATGTTAAAGAGATCTAAGAAAATGAGTTGGGGGTGGAAATTGGCTACCAAAAGACCATTCTGTTGGTCTGGGATGAAAGTGTAAGGCAATCACGGTCCCATATGGACACAAATTACTTTTGCTATGTTATATCCAGTGCGATGACAAGTGGGATGGGGTGGCCCATTCGATGTGGTTGACTTATAGTTATTATGGTAACTGGTATCATTTGTTTATGATGATTTACTGTTGATATTTTATTAAATTGTTTGTTCTTATTGTTTTTTCAGTTTGGAGTTGATTATTTTTGATGTAAAGCAAGTTAGGTTTGAAACCAAAATTTTCATAGTTTTAATATTTATTTTTCTAAATGCAATAGTAGGTAATAATGAATTGTTTAAATAAGTACGAATCCCGTATAAATATAAAAATATTTTATTATTGTTGTGCCAATACAATTTCTATGATCTCTACCTGTAATAAATCCATGGTGTAGGTACTACATGGGCATTTACATAAATATATTTAACTCCAAATAAAGGATTAGGTCTCTTATACGTATGTAATTCTGTTGTATTCATCGCTATGGTTAAAATAAATATAAGAATGGCGCTTATTGTTATTTTAAACATTTTTATATCAACTATTGTGCAGTGATAACAAGCTAGAATCGCTGAAAGCACAGACAGTTCAATTATTACTTCGCCGTAAAAATACAAATGTATGTAGGTGTACCACTGTAATGTACACGAAATACGCATGGTTAACCCAAAAACCGAGTACGTTTGCAACCCAGCAGCTGTCTGTTCAAATATAAAAGAAATTGTATCTGACGTATGTCGTTTTATTCCGCGCAGGAGATTAGGGTGGCGTAAACGATGCCATTCTGTACATTTTCAATTTGCATAAATATTAGTGGGAGCTGTAATGTCATAAATATATTAGTGCGGTGATACACATTTTATGGTGATTACAAAATTACATCCGCGATCCGTTTGGGGGCGGAAAATACATTAAATCTATAGGAGTTTACCCTCGTGATTTCGTTCTTTATAGATATTAAATCTGTTGCAGATAATGCTATAAAGAAAGCAAACGTTTTGTATGTATGTATTTGAATAAAGGGGACATTTTAGGAACTCTATAAAGTAGCATTTCGACGACAATCGCCCTGGAGGTGTGGTGGTATCTGAATAGTTACTTTGTTATCTTACATGTATTCTCGAAACTTCCAGATTTAAGGAAGGGGGGAGTCAAACCTCTTGCAAATCAAATCTTGAATTCACGATAAACATTCTGTAATATATTTTGAAGAGTAGCCTTCTAATCCAATGTAATGCCTAGGCATTTTTAAATTCAATGTTAATTCAACAGACCTACGTGACTTGAAGCTCTCGTTATGTTGCTTGTTAATATCGCTATCAACTTATGTTGCAAACTAAACCACTGCTTCCTTGACTAAATTTTGCGGCAAAATATATACCAGTTGTATCTACGTATGAGACTCAATGTATCAACCAGTAAGGATACAATAAAGATTGAAACAAATAATATATACAACATTCTTACATTTCTAACTTCGTAGTGTGTCTTGGATTCAACTTCTTTATATTAAGCGGGTTTTCAATTTGCTAGATTATAATGGATTTTTGTACGAGTAAATTGATTGATTTGAATTATTAACATCCGGTGAACATACTCTGTTTCTACGTCTATGGAATGAATTATTATTATAGTAGAATTAAGAAAGACGTAATATCTACTACAATCTTTGAACTCACACAAAGAATATTTTCAGCATGCTTATCTTAAAAAAATATCCGTTCATCTCATGATATGTACAAGAGTTGTGGATATTGCGTGATTAAGCATACACCTTATGAAACACGATGCTAAGTATAGAAATGTAAGATATTCTATTAAATATAGTTATTACACTTATTACTAAAGGTGAATTGATTCCCGTTTGATAGATTTGAAGTCCTATAAGATCGCACACAAATGCCGGCCGTTGCTTTGAGGAACATATAAGTATGTCTTATTTAAATGTAGAGAGAGACATCTCATACCATACCCTAAGCATCAGAATAGTGCAAGGCTTGACACTAGCGTAGCTTATAATAATGTAATATGTATTTCAATGTCTGTCCATTAAATATACCTACCGCATTAGAGAAATTCAATGATACTTACTACATAAGTTTTTACTACTAATAATAGGAAGTATTTATTATTATAAATATTTTATTTACGATACTTAACTAAATTCACATTAGGTACCATAGGTAACATATTTATATTATAATAAGTTTAAATAAAGACCGTATTATTTATTATTAAGTTTTTTTGTTATTGAAATAGATAAACAAATAGTAAAATATCATTTACCATTGATAGTTTTTTATTTAAATCTCATTACGATATGACTTGTAACTTCTCAGAATTTAGGAAGTCATTGTACTTATACATACTTTGTAGAAGACAATTAGACAACTATATACCTGCCTATACAGGTAGACCTAGTATAAGAATGATGTGCATTAACAGAAATTCAACTACAATACGTGTATCTATATGATAAAGATGGTTTTAACAGTAAAGCAACAATATTCGGTAACTGTGAAGTCATAACAGTGTAATTAAAGCTACCGCGAGCGTCATCCTCCATTGTCACGTTATAATATATCACGTGTCAGCGTCAACGTGTCACTTTTACAATTCTAATGAAGCTTTTGACGCTATGGGGTGTAGGGGGCTTACTAAAACTGTACGGTATGAGGTGTATAGGGGGCTCAGGAGAATTGAGTTATGTAGGCAACTATAGATAATGATAAAACGGGATATAATACCTAATGAGCGTTAAATAGTAGTGTTATGTACGGAAAATATTTGCTCTGCCAACATGAGCTCTATCTAAAAGAAATATTCTTTAATTTGCTTAAAACAGATTTTTCTTTTGAAAATGAACCACGATTGACGTTGTGGCATATTGTCTTAAGAATAAGGTAACGCATCTAAAGTTAGGTACATAAGGTGGTCGAAAAAATATTTTTACTTGGCAAATTAAAATCGGTATAACTCTCAGTGGTTCGAGTGCAGGAGTATTGGCATCTCAACGCTATCCTTTACTTTTTAGATATATGGTAGCTTTATCGCATTTTAAGACTCGTCTATTTCAAATTTATGAATGGTTTATAAATAAAAATCAATACTCTTTTTTATATGGTAGCATTGAATTAATTTTACTTTTGTAAAAAATCTGGATCTATTTGTAATCTACACCAATAAACTGTAAAAAGTTTGACTACATTGGGCCACACAAAAAGTAGTCAGAAATCTTTAGCGAAGTACCGTAACCGCCCTGAGTCATAAATTACAGTGACAATAGTGTATTTTATGTAATTGCGGCAACGCATTCTCACAAAGGGGCACTATCATTGTGTTTGTGTTTACGTATGTTACACATTGCAGTATTTGGCTATCATGGGCTATTATGTCGCTATTTGTTCTAGCTGTATTGTAGCGAGGGCGACTGAGCTCAGACAACGATTTGTCATAAAATAAAAAGATTTATTACCTCCACGCCGATGTATACATTTTATACAATATGTGCAGCTCTTTACCAACCGTTATTCTGCCCTTTATGGTGACAAATAAAAGGGAATAAACGAAAAGATATTATACAGACGATATGGACATTGTTTTTGAATTATATTGCGGTGAAGCTAATAAAACATGCCGACGTTGCTGCAAATAAAAATTACTGACGACTTGAGTATTGTCTTCTTGGAGATGGTACATATAATATGTTTCTGTGATTATGGTTTTATAGTCTTCGAAGTTTTATGTTATTATTAAACTCTTCATAGAAAAAAAGTACCGATTTGTTTTGAGCTGTGTTATGCTCGATGACAGTCTGAATTCTTGTTGTTGGTTAAAGATATGACAATGTTTGTATTAATTATTATTACATATTTCTAAAGATATATTATGAACCAAAAAATACTTCATTAATCTTTCTAAAAAAATAATTATCATCAGTATTTATTGAGTGTCAAATTAATTTCAGATTCAATATCTCAAAGTCAGGAGTAAATAAGTTAATCATTGCTTATTTCGTTTATAAGTCGTGAACCATGACGACCATTACTTTCTCAACTATAATAGCAGTTAGCCATCGTAATATATCTGGGAATGGGGTCATTTATCATAAGAAACTGGGACGAGGGTGCAGAAGGCTGACCACTAACGGGGTGTCACGACAGATGGGAGCAAGGGTTAGCCCATATGTCCTCTACTATCAATCACTCAGTCAGTAAATATTGTGTTTGTTCCATTGACTTATTGTCAATAAAGTCAGCTCACGCTGCGCTACCGTTAGCCTTTATTATGCCAGATTAATCAATATCAATTATTTGTCGGATTTGTTGATAGCAAATTGGGATTTCCGCGATTTGTTCTAAATAAGTGCATTCTAATCTTATCACCTTTTTAAGTGCAGGAATTATCAAATATTAAAAAATACATTTGGTTTTAAATCATTTCCAAAAAATTGCATTGATTCGAATCAAGTATGATGATAGGTATATACCATGATAAGATTTTAATGTGTACTGCAGTAACTTCAAATTTAAATATTATTCTAGGTTTATCGCATGAAATGTTTTTTGACGTTCAAAAAGAGTAATATTTTACATTCTTATGTAAAAGTTTCCATTGCAAATAACATACGAAATGTATACTATCTCCTGTTTGGACCTGCTAGTTGAAATATAACATACAAGTCCCAAATCAAAGAGAAAAAATCAACTCATCTCAATTAGAAGCGACAAAAAACTTTCGCCGCCTAATTTCTCAAGCGCATACCTTGCAAATCCGGTACATTCCCAACAATCTGTCGTAAAGAAAACACCGTAGACATATGCTCAGGCTATTAAACTTTGTCATCGGCAATTAGTGAAGGCGAGACTAAACAATTTATAGAGCACCTCGCGCTCACCGACATGTGACACCCATTCGGGACGGCTGTTAACAAATTAAAACGATTTGTTCTGTTATTCTAATGGGGAGGTATGGGAAGTGTATTTTGACAAAATTTATTGCTACCACGCCTTCTTCGGGGTTTTTTGGGCACGGTCTGCCTTGACATCTGTCGCGTTGGACTGGTCACGCCTCCAGAACTCGAGCTTGCTACATGTTAAATATTGACTTTGATGTAGATCCTGGAATTTGAATAAAAATCGCATAATGTTCAGTTTGACTAGTGGTATGTATTTTAGTCTTATATACTAAGTTTACAGAATCGTATATAAAGCATTGCTAAAATCTAATTCTTCTATCTAATAGAGCTAAAGTATAAAGGGGTTTGCGGTCTCCAAAGTCAATTTGCTTCTGCTATCCTTGGAACTTTGTTATATGTAACCAATATAACATACCACTAAGAGGGAATTCTCCAAACTCATATTCCTAAAAAGAGCATCTTTTATTCAAATCTTCCTTCCCAATATTATTCTCAATACGAAACCAAATTAATATAACGATTAGAATAATGTTACATAATTGAACGTATAAAAAATGGGTAGCAGTAGATAGACGGTTACATCACACCTACAATAACATGTTTTTATTTTTTGTATAGATAACAAAAAAATTGCAATCCAAAAAAATCCTGTCAAAGGGAAGCGCCGATGTGTCTGGGTGTTCGCATGTCAGGGGTTGACAATTTTTTGTGACAAAAAATATTTTATAGTCACGTTGGATCACGGTTTGGGCAGACAGAGTGGCACCGAGTTTTTCTAACGTTCGTTGTTTTTATACTAATAAATCGTATCTTCTATAGGATGCCGATATGTTCATAGAATTTCGCGGTATGCGATTTTCATGTCGAGAGCAGAGGTCGAAGCTATATTTCAAGATGTTACGTTCCGTGTTCTTACTGAGTATAAACGTGAACATTTTATTTCAGTATGACTTTTTAGGTTTTTAGTCAGATGGCAAGTGGCCCCTGGAAAGTCAGCCATGGAAATCCGTTTCCGACCTCAAATAGTATATGAGTAAGAGCATTTCAAGGTGGTAGAACTCTATTTAGTTTGATTGAAGGGTGCGGTAAGGGAGACATACTTATTCGAGGCATTCCAACTCAGTCTTCAGAGGTAGCAACTTGATCTGGGGTTGATTACAGATGTCCATGGACTTCAGTGGCCACTTACGATCGGATGGAACGCATCCTCGTTTGCTACTTCAATCATATAAAAAAATCTAATACCTGAGGTGGGTCAAAGATGGTCCGTAGTACCTACGAAATTGGAACGCTTCGGAGTGGTAAGTGTAGTAAGCACTGTTATTATGCAGAAACAGGTATGGCGGTGGTGCCGTGGCAGTCAAACTATAAGGGATTCCATCTTTGATTTGATAACCTTATTTATGTATGATTCACGTTAAATAGTTTCACAAGCTACTAAAACCATTGTACTCCAAAATTGTTTGTGATATTTCTTATCAAAATTAATAAGTTTACAACATCACTTCGTACAAGGAATCTGAATTACTGTAAAATTATCGGAATTATCTGATAATAACAAGCAATATCTATCATTAAACACATTTTAGAGATATACAAAGAAACATGGTTTGTGATGTGTGAATTGTTGATTTTGACATTTTAAGTAATTATTAGGTAGGAATAGAGTCCATCGAGTAATTTTGGGATATTTATGCATATGTTTTCTTGAACACGATTAGTGGTGCTTTTTTTGTGGTCAAACTTTTAAACGTCCAACCGACCTGGTAGACCTCTTAATCTCGAGAAGAGAATGATCTTATATAACAAATCTTAAACAATGCCAAAAATGTTCAGTGAGCAAGTATAATGCAATTAAGACCTGTAAGTCTCGTACGATTGACAATACATGAGGTATTTTACTTTGCTGAGGCTTTACTCATTTGCCTCTAGATGTAAGTATTTTACATTTTAATCAGATATACCTACAATTAGTATTTTAATTAATAAACCTAGTCCTACTTTCGTAATAACTTCCGCATTAAGTTTCAATTCGATTGTAAACAGCTAACTTCATCAGATCAGTAGTAGAAATTCATTTCGCACACTCGGGTGAAAACAAGTATTTGATAAAATAATCCACAAAATCATTTTTGTTAATCATACATACATAAAAAAACATCTGTAGGTAAAGAATACAAAAATTATGAATTATAAAAAATGTCCTTTAATAAAACTCCGTGGATGCACGGGCTGTCTGACCGGTCAGATTTAGGCACGTCGAGATAAAGTTTACAATCTGCCGAGACGAGTATGAACTAACTAAACAAATATTTGAACGGGATTAGGGCGCCACATCGGATAATGCAGTGCATTAGGTTAGCTGGCTCCGTATAGCGATGTGAGGTCCGTAATTTGTAATTTTATATCAAGGTGTAGAAAATGAGTTCACCAATAGCCCATCTGGTAAAAATTGGTCAAATTATGATATGGAAATTGGCAGTTTATGGCCAGTGGTACAATTATTCCGGAATATGCAAATAAAATAAGAACAAAACACCCGATTTAAGCGGACAATGGACGAACCTCTGAAGTGCATGAAGATAATTTTTCCAACTTTTTTACGTAAGTTAAGTATACCTACTGTAGGTACTAACTAAAAACAGTAGAGTAGGTAAACACTGCTTTGTTGAAACAAAAACAAGCGTACCTTAATACAAACAGTTTCCATGAATAACATTTAATGAAAATTTCAAACGTTTTTTTCTAACACAAAGCGTAAACCAAATAACCCGAAATGTAAATATCAAATGTTAAAATCCCGTTAACCAGGCGCAATATGAAGTTAACATCCTCATTGAAGAGAAAGCCTAACATTATTGAAAGGGAAGATAAAATAAGCTTCGTAAGCATCGGAATCCCACATAATTAGTTTCTCATTTTTTCCCGATGAACGTAAGATCCTAGGGGTTACAACGAGGTGAAAAAAGCGACACCGGTAAAATCAACGAACAAGGCTTTGGCAAGATTTCGTAAAACCTGCTCAATTTAAAATTAAAGCCACAAAACGTGTTTTTCGCCTATTTTATAAAAATCTCGGGATATGGGAACAATCTTCGATGGATAAGCCCTCGGAGCCGATATCATACGCAGAACTGATAGGATTTTTACCACCTATATGTGAAAATCTGGGGGTATTTTTTGCTCGAATCTTGTTGGTTTAGGTATGCATTTTCATTTAATTTGGAAGTATACCTCCTACTCTGCTTTTTAACGAGATTTTAAGAATAATAAAATTACCCAAACACATTTTTATCATTGTAAAAAATATGGAAGGGATTTTAATGAAACTCTTATATTTTAACCTTTTTATTTGCCGAAATATTCTCCTTCCGGATAAGTCTTAGTATCTACAGAAAAGTTTATTTTCATGTCTGTCTGTCCAAAATATTATGTCACCATTATTTTTTGCATTTTTGCGTAAAAAAATAACAAACTACCCACGGCTTCGCAACAAAAGCGCATTGATGACAGCAATTGACTAATGAAGTAACGCACAATAGAGTTTTAATAAATGGAATGCGCAGCTTTTTAATCCCCCATTTAAATTCAATGGCGGGAGTAGCAAGTGCGTTCTAATCATCGCAATATAATGCTTCAACAATTTTGGGGATAGTTTTTTATGACTAGACAGAGAGAAGAATACTTTATGATAGAAGATAGAGAAGGACAGCACGCAACTTGATTCATCGGTATCGACTTTAAATGATTACCGTAGCCGGGTTTTTTGTGTGGCCGTGATGGATCGTTAGCCAGTGTTTCAGGGGTCGTCTCATATGCTCAAAGTTTTGCTATATTTTTATAAAGAAGTAATCTTTAGTATTTAATTACCGCTTATTAATGTTACTGGATGTAAGACGTTACACATGCTAGTGTTGATTAACATTGTTTATAAGTGTAGCCAGCAAGAATTTCAATATATCCATATAATATACATAATATATTATATTATGTATATTATAATATATTATGTATATCCATATAATATATGATTTTGATTTTCCTCTTGTACGAGTCGAGTACGTCTTGCAAAAAAATAAGAATCAGTACAGGTGGAGGCTTCACTAGTTTCCTTTGTTATGTCTTTCCTTCCTGTTAAGGCAAATGATAATTTATCGCTAAGCTAACCAAAATACACAAAAACAGAAGTAGGGCATAAGCTTCAATCTTACAGTGGATCGTTGAATTTCATATGATTATCACTACTAAGTAGGATAATTTGGGACTATGTAAAAAAACTAATTCTTATATCCCAATGTAGAGCAACATTCAAAAAACATTATGACACTGGTCTTCGGCGTGACTAACTAATAAAATTAGCATTGTAATCGGTCATCCCCATGTATGTTTTTGTAATATACGAGTAGATGTGAGAAGTTTATCTATATCTTTTATATAGAGAAAAAATTAATAAATATGTTTTGAATATCTTGGTTTTTTTTCTAAAACAAGTTCTGTATACGTGTACAATAATGAAATTTCATAATTTTTTACAGAACTTGTATACGTAGGTATTCTTACATAAATACAATTTTACTCTCGTCTAACTTTGATGAAATAATAGTAAGTTGTAATAATAATAACCTAATAATAATAAGTTATATTTAAATAATGTTTTTCTTTTTGTATAACAAGTACCTTTTACGTGTAACGGGTTGCTGTTACAATAAAGAAGTGTGAGATATAATTAAAACATTTATCAACAGATTCAAAATTTGCATAGTTGTAAAATAATATATGCAAAAGTAAATATCAAGTGAAGCGAAGCGAAGTAGTCGACTAATGTATAAAAGTAGTAATAAGTAGGAATATTATCATTAAATGCCTACTGAATATTTTTGCAAATAATTTTTAATCAATTAACATTTCTTGTATGTATTTAAAATTCATATAATATTAAAATTATTAATTTTATATTTAAATTTCGAAGTAGAGCATC
>DWPV01002875.1:0-16294 GCA_018251915.1 Urbanus proteus proteus
TTACAGGTAATTTTCAAAAGTAATTCTAAAGAATGAACTTGTTAATAAAATATTTATTTTTAAAATTTGGTTTACTACCTTTATAGGTAATTTTCAAAAGTAATTGTAAATAATCAACTTTTTAATAAAATATTTATTTTTAAATTTGATTTAAGTTGTTATTAATAATCATAGAATACATTCTTAGAATATTATAAAGTTGCAATTAGGGATGTTTTTATATTTCATTCGTTTCTTTCTGAAAATTATGTATTTTTAAAATTACATCTTAAATAGAGCGCACATATAAAATACCTTTGTAATATAAATAAATAAAATAAAATCGGCACGTGAAAACTATACGGCTCTGTGCATTATAATGAAAATGCTTTGACAAATTGCAGTGACATATTTAGTTGTCATTCAGCGAGACGTGGACAAATAAGTACATGTCTCAAGATGAGAAACGCTGGCTGTTTTACGTACTCGTAGATGATGTAGGACTGTGTCAATAATATTACACAGAATGATATGTCACGACTTTCTCTATGTAATTTGTTCGATATACGCTGAGATTTTTAAAATACATAGTCTGATATATCTAATGTAAATAAAGTTTATGCCTCATTATTTCGGTTCAAACATTTTCTAACATCATTATATCGATATTAACATAATAATCAACATTAAATCGAATCGTTCTTTTTTAAAGACGTGATAAGTTTGTTCACAAAAATGTTTGTTGACACAAAAATATAACAAAGAAACATAATTTACTTATTGTTTATTTATTATTTTTACTAGTAATACACGCGGAAAATTAAGCTTACTACTACTGATTTTACATTTTGTCACTATCTTCAATATGTATGTAGGTAATAGGTACATCAATTTTATGTGAACTTCACCTAATACATCGCTTATAAACCAACTTAGACTATAAGGTTCAAATGCAATTCCTATACAGATACCAAACAATAACATTCGAACAAACATAAGGCATGTGACATACCGGGCCCAACCAACCGACGCAGTGACGCGTGACTAACCCTCTAATACAATTGCACAAACCTTCTCAATATGCACGCCCGGCAAATATTTGGCAACTGATTAAAAGTTGAGCTGTCCTAAAGCCACCGCACGGAAAACGCTCTGATCTGAATAATATTAGCGGAGCGGATCATACACACCACTGATCACAGGAGCTCCCGCTGACTTGCGACAGAGGGCGCGGTCGTAGATGCCACGGATACTGGTTCCGTGTTGAGGACTCTGGATCTACAGTTTATACTAGGTATATGGTAATGAGTGGTTAATAAACTGCAATGTAATTATTATATGGTCATGTTGGATTGGTTATATAGCGTCTTAAAGTAGATAAGTTATTTGATAAAATTAGAGGAATGCTTATTACTTTTGGTATGTATTATGGGTGTTTCAAAATATAAAAAATAAATTATTAAGCTCTAGTGTGGATATTTATTGAGAAGAAGTCGTGGAGATGTTATTTTATTGATATAGCGTTAAGTAGGTACACTTGGAAAACTTTTGAAGAAGAATGTCGTAAATTAATGACTATGGAAATTTAGTTTACTATGTTACATTACCACCAATACTTACATTTGTTTAGTAACATTTTATTGATTTAAGGAATATAATTACTAAAGTTTAATTTGTGTTTTGTTGCAAGGTATTCATAAGGACTTATAGTCGGTAAGTGAGCGGTAATTTGGTCCACCATGCTCATACCGCTACTTGGTAATAAACGAGGGAATGCTGCGCGCGACGTTACTTTGTTATTTCGCTTTGTCATTGGTATGTTTGTGATTACAGGCTCATTTGTAATTGTGGTGATGTTTACATTATTAAAAGTTAAGAGGTCAGCTTAGAGAGGTTAATGTTAAAGTTTCTATGTATGAAAAAGTAAGGACAACATTTTTTTTAATTTATCTCTTTTTAAGTTACTATGAACTTACAACGGATTCATATTGGTTTTATTTTCTAGAAGTAGTAAATTAGCATTCAGTCCATCTGGCAGTAAGTTACTACTGCCCAAGGATAGATACGTACCTAAACATGGGCAGTAGTAACTTATCTGTAATCATCCCCAGATAAAATAATAGTCCAACTCAGGTTCGGCCACAGATGCTTTGTTACTCCTGAGGGCTAAGTTGTAAGAAAAAGACGTGATGGAGGTCCACTTAGGGTTCTATCGCCTTCTAAGCTGGCTATACAAACTTCGAACTCGACCGTTCAGGTGGTGTGATAGTTAGACTGCAACGTAGTGAGTAAGAGAGGAGTAGTTGCCACAGATAATCGTGCTTACCGTCGTTACAAATCGGACTGTTTACTTCGAAGACAACAGTAACAGTAACACATCATTATGTAACTAAACAGATCATTGTGTTATATTAAATTTATAAGGTTTTTTCCTTCCAATACCTACAATTGTAATTTGTACCGTTGCAAATCTTTTAAGAAGCTTTAGATGTTATTTTACGATCGCTAGGTTAATATTTTTATGTTATTTTTCTTTACAAATTTCCTTATTTCTCATAATAAGGCATGTTATGAATTAATGAGGAGTAAGAAGTAATCTGATCTTCATTTTTCGATATTATACCCATATTTATTCAAAATATCCTTAAATTTGCTTACAACTAGATTTACTTAGAACTAAGTACGCTAATTAATCTAGATACCTACTAACCTACTTCAAAAATAAATATTTTGTATATGAATACGTTCAATGTAAAATGATCTTTTTGTTTTATTAATATTAACATCTTAGTAATATTTTTACTTCCTTTAATATCCTTCCTTCCTAAGTTACCACAGTTAGTAACTTAAGCATAGTCAATCCATACCTAATTCTTAAATGATAATTAAAAACACTATTTTCATTTAATGTTCCAGAAACAATAGAACGAATAGTTTACGTATGTTTTGTTTTATTAATATTTACATCTTAGTAATATTCTAACTTCCTTATAAGTTAGTACAGTTAGTTACTTAAACGGAGTCAATACATAATTCTTAAATGATAATTAAAAAAACTATTTACTTTTAATTTGCCAATCAGATAAAAAGCTGTTCCAGAAAAAAATTGAACGAATAGTTTATGTACGAAGAATATTGTTTGTCTGCTTACTGTCCACGTCTTACTAAACCCTTGTAAACTAAAATTTAAGCTTCTTAAACTCAAAAACAATGTCAAACTCCCCATTCCTCACATTCACGATACACTTCCTTACAAAATCTGACACTAAAACTATCGGAAACTCCCAGCTCGTCTCGTAAAGTGTCAAACTTTCCTCAATCTACGTCAAAGATTTCCCAACTTTATCTCCTAAACAGTGATGAGCAATATTTCAGATCCCGGGAGGGGGAAAAAACTCTTGAGATATCAATTTAGAGGAAATTACCCGCTAATCTGTCACATCTAGATACGCTCGGGGCGTAATCCCGTCGCCCCTTTTCTATTTTTTCCCGGAAAATCCCGGGCAATCTTTTTAGAGGGGACAGACACAATCGGTGTGTTGTTAATCTGTCAATTATATGTCTAAGTAGGTGTTGTGGTGATAGGCGATTTTATTTGTGATACTTTGCGATGTTGATAAAAATGAAGTCTTTGCTTATCGACTCTAATTAAGAAGTAGCACATGCATTTTATTGTATACGACTTAGTAGTCTAATGTAAAGTGTTCACTACATTTATGAAAGACTGTAACCAACCCTATCACTTAATACCTACCTATTGTATATCCCAGAGTGACGCATAACCTCTTGTCAGATTTAAATAGTACGGAAAGTTAATACTATTATTATTTTATTACATTGGAGAAGTAAATGAGCATACAGTCCACCAGATGGTCAGTGGCCACTGCCGCCCACGGACAATTGTAATAAACCCCAGATAATAACAAAGTCTACCTGAGGTTGGCAACATATATGTCACTACCTACTCCTGTAGTTCTCAGTTGGAACGCATCGGATAAGTATGTCTCCTTTACCACACCCTTCAAGCCAGAACACAACAGTGCTTAATAAAGCCGTTATAAGGTAAAAATATGTGTGGTGATGGTGCCGCCGGAATAAAACTATAATGGTTCTACCATCTTCTTAATTCTTGTTAGCAGCAGTACTCATAAATTACCTAAAATATGACAAATCATAAAATTCTAACAGACTTTTTTGAAACAGTCAACATTAATCTACACGGCACTTGACCGAAACCTATCTTTTTGTGTGTATAATTTCATTGGCCTTAAATATAGATATAGGTAAGTGACCCAAAATAAAACAATCAACCAAACCTTACCGTAAACACAGCTCAAACCCGTCGGAATTAAAAAACAAAAGTCGTTTAAAAGAACAAAGTATCGCACGCTTAATTCGAATCTCCCCTCGCGCCAAAATCTTTTAACGTTCTCCCCCGGGATTGCTCTTTTTATTACTTCTCCCCTCCGGATTATTGGCACAACACTAGACGACACTGTAATTGGTTCATTGTTTTACTGGAATTGTTCTAACAAGCACGCATTTTGTGGTTCCTTTTGTTTTGTTGCGACTGCTGTTGAGGCCTAGTTTTATTTTTTGTCTAATTGACTTATTACTTAGCTATTCAAGAAGCATTTTTTATAATTGTGTAATACAACAAATGTGCCTATTAGGTTTCGGTAATTATGTCAAACGACAAAAACAGCGAATTATATAATTTATATGTAATAAGTACTTATAGCACAGCTATATATTTTTATAATATTCAGATAGCAAATAACGATGCTCATTCAAGTGACAACTGTCACCCATGGACATCTGTAATCAACCGCAGATAACACTACAGTTCCACCTGAGGACGTCCACAGATGCGTTGCTTTCCTTGATGACTAAGTAAGTAAGCCTAATAAGTAGGTAGCCAAGTCACCCTTACCATATACTTCAAACCCGAACACAGTGGCACTTATCTCTGCTATTATTAGATAGAAATATTTTACCTTATCTTACTTATACTAGGTTGGCCAGGAATCGAACCGAAAACATGCATTTCACAACTGTAGTGACCACTGGCCTCGCACGTCGTATAATTAGATTTAGATTAAGATAGCGCCCTTGTAACGTAGCATCATGGATTCATTTTGTACCGGAAGCACTCGTAAGAGACGGTGATGGATTATCACGATCTATTACGTCACACGTATCATCCGAATCGACATTTGGAAACATTAATCTTACCACTTACGTAATAAAACGTATGGATATCTTAAGGTTTGTGGTGTTGATATAAAACTGTTATAGATACTTATACCAGGCGTTCCAACGGGGTTCCTCAGGGGTAGCAACTCAGATACTTATCCGAGGCATTCCAAATTAGTCCTCAGGGGTAGCAACGGTTTTGTGGCCAACTGTTCTTATCAGGGGTAGATTACAAATGTCCATGAGAGGCAGCGGCAACTTACCTTCAGGTGACTCCGCGAGAATACTCACATTAGATTATATTTCTCTTATTATAGCATAGGTACACTTACATTGTACCATGATTACCTATTATAAAAATAATGCACGTAAGTTTTTCGTTTATTTTGAGGTTCCCTCAAAAATTTCGCTTTTCAAAAGGGCTTCGCCACATTGAGAACCACTGATATATGTAGATCGTAAAACTTAGAAAGGTTAATTTTTAATTTTCTGTGAATTAAATATTTGTTATGTTTATATTATAGTCTCTACGTAAAAAGACCTATGCTATACCTTTGTATAAAAATAGTTCTACAAGTTGCGAATCAAATAGGCATAAATCCAACGTTAAGTGTAACTAGAATGGCGTGCAGCGAATCTGAGATGATATCATTATGTGGTGTACCGTACGCCGCATGTCTTACAGCAATTTGTATACTGTATCAAACGAGGGGCAATAAAATACATACACGTTCACTTATCCAACAATTTACGCAATCTTCGCCCAGTCTCGCCTGATCTCCCCACCCCCTCTGGTTCAACTATGTTGTGGTGTGAACGAGGGATTTGGTCTGTTAATCTGAGGTCAGGTTAGGCTGGTGGTACGATGAGCAGCGATAGGTTGTCGCGCTCTGCTTGTCAGGTGGGTCGACGGATCCTTTTCGTCGGTGTTGCAACCGAAGATGTCTTGCCAATTAACCTATATGGCATGTTATGTCATTACGCGTTCAAGCGTTTATGCGGTGACTTGCTAAACAATATTTTTCTTTATTATATCTAAAACGAACTAAGCTAACTAGTAACTGGCATAAGAGTGCTGTTTTTTTTGAAATTAACATAAGAATAACAATTACAAAGAAATTTGTAACCAACCTAAAATAGGTTAGGACTGTATAGTTAACTTCATGTTAACGTACTTACTACATTATTTCTGTAAAGTAGTGAAATATAGACTAAAAACCTTTCTGTAATCCTGTTGGTTCTCCATAGTTAGAAACATGAGCCCATTAGCAGGGAGTTAGTTGATTATAGAACTGTTGTAATCCTCTTTGACATGCACAAAGTTCCGGATTCTAATCCTGACCAGGCTAGAATCGAATTCAAATTTCCTTCTAAATTATGACTCTAAATCCGAGATCCATTGGTGTATAACTGTATATTAGTACATAACTGTGCGTACACTAAGCCTCATATCCCGTGTTCGCCTACGCCGAGCAGTATTTATGTGACGGGTTGCCACTGATTTATACGGACAGCGGACAGTAGCACTTGCAATTAGCGGAATTGTTGGCTAGCAATGCTATCGTGGATTATGGACGACGAAGTGTGTTATGGTATTGTGAGTGATATATTTGTGGTAGAACTGAGTAGGTATAAGATATAACATTGTGGTATTCGCTAGAAAAATACTTCGCAACTGTCCGCTCTTAACTTTTAAATGGTAAGTATAATATTTCTAACTTTCTATGCACTACTGACCTTCTCACATGTGATGTTGTACACATGTAAAATCTTTACAAATAAATAAAATTGAAGTGTCTGTTTTTTATTTCAAAATAACATTTTTTACGAAATGCATGTGAAAGTATACACACAGTTGTGTTTTAAAATGTAGGAAAAAGAAACATTGAAAAAGCAATTTTTCCTTTTATCAATATATAATGTACCTATAGCAAAATTTGCAGATTACCTACTTAGGTACTTTAGGTAGTGATATTTCTATACAGCTAGGTGTTTGTTTTTCGGACTGGCCGAAATACCAAAAAGAAATAAATCTAAATTTTAAATAGTTGACGTTTCAGACATGACATACAAAATACAGACAGTCGTAATTCGGAGCTCGTGACGGCATATTATATTATTGCGTATATTTATTTTTGTGGTGGGTCGCGGGACCCCAATAAAATGGAAATTCATAGTGCATCAGGCTGACCGGTCGCCACAAAGGATTGTACGGAAGAATCGAGGTATTTATATATTGCTATCATCTACACTGTCGTCAGTGATTCGCAAGTTTCGAAATTAACTCCGGACCAGTGACCTGAAATTCATACATTAGGAGTAAGCACTTAAGCCAATCTATTCCCATAAGCCAGACATCCTGGCATTCCAGGATCCCACAGTTGACAACAGAGCTACCGCTGCGTACTGACCGCCAGTGTAAACACGCGTTTATTATCGATGCCATAAAACGCAGCGTTTATTAGTGCAGTGTGGGTGGTCCCTTACTCTCATGTGAACAAATATGACTAAGACAGAAATAGACAAGTGTTTGGAGTTTCTATTTGGATTTATTAACTTGAATCCATAAATTCCTGTTTAACGTGATAGGAAAACACGGAAAATGAATGGTTTAAACATAGAATCGGTCTTGACAACAGCGAATAAATGACAATACTGAATGAGTGGGAATACCGCAGGTAACTGCAATTTAAGATAGAACGTTTTAAACTGTGAATAATCACCGCCCGTATGTGTAAATTAAATCGATACCTATTTAATTAGTTACTTAGGTAAGTTCCTTTGCGTTTTGGTTTGAAATGTATGTGAATAGAGACAAATCAAATGTGAATGCTTCGTAAATGTGTCTCCTTCTCCACATCCCTCAAAATTCACCATGATTGACTCGTTATTATCAGAAACAGACGCGACGGCAGCCCCGTCATGGTTGTGGTGGAAGGTAACCGGCACTGCCGCACCATTTTCACAAATAACAGTAAGTAGTTGTTCAGCGCTGCTGTGTTCCGGTTTGAAAAATGTGGTAAGTAACACATAAGTACCTACTTATCCTGATTATTACAGATGTCCATGAGCAACAGTGGCCACATAACAAGGGGTTTGCTGTATGCCCGTTTGCTAAAAGGTAAAGCCTCATATAAGTGTACACCTTTAAAATAAAAATAACGTAACGTTTAATGTTGTTGTTATTCAGGAAAATAGATACGGCGATGGAAACATCAGAGTCTCTATATTACAGGATTATTCTGTAGATACTATACAAGAAAATTAGGATAGATAAATTGAAATGTGCAGCCAATTAACACAGTCAGCACAGACTATGATCTATCTTATTTTTTGTATTATGGGAGTAGCATACGAGTAGTCCACCTGATGGTAAGTGGCTAGTTCCGCCCATGGACATTTGTAATCAACCCCAGATAAGAACAGTTTTACCTGAGATTGGTCACATGTGTTGCTACTCCTGAGGACAAAGTTGGAACGTTTCTAATATATATAAACAAGCCGACATTTACCAATTCATACCAACATAAGCCTATCCAATCACACATAACGCAGCCTTTTGAACTTGTTACCGGTAGTCGGTAAGTAATCAATAACAATCGAAATATATTAATTGTCGGCACTATGTGATCTATTAGACCCTAAAAGAGCTGTGCTAACGAGGCAACGCCATCTTAACAAAAACCATTGAAATTTTAACTTTATTCTCAAGCAAGAAGAGATCATACATATAGCAGTTGTAGCAATAACTTGGATGTTTATGATGACCATCAAGTTTTACTGGTTTATTGGTGAGTTCTCTGTCAACTTCGGAGAACCGTCCGATGGTGTCATTAGGGATTGTAAAGGAGAGGACAGTGTTGTAACGAGGTTAATAAGCTATTTATGGTGGCGGACCATTTATAATTTTATTCGGTGGTATTATTTATACATATTTTGTTTTCCGTTTTAATGTCTTAGTTTATTTATCTGGACATATATGAAGGTACCTATGTTTAAAACAAAATCGAGATCCAGAATAAACAAGTTAAAATTTTAGAATTTTGCTACCCAGAGATTGAACAACTTTATGAACACTCCAACCCAGAATAGACATATTAAACTTTACTATCTAAATTAACTAGATTTTTCGTTTGTAAAATTATTTTGTCTTCTTTTTATCATTTAGATACCTACCGGCCTAGGCATTCATACTCCGAACGCTTCGAGTGATACCAATATGGTAGCCGCTACTGAGCTACGTAGGTTCAATCATGAGCTAGATCGATCTGCAATTGATGATTTAGATTTTTTTGTATCTGGATCCGGACTATGCACACGTGGTTCTTTGTGTGAGTATATAAAACCCTCAGCACAGAAAATATAGCTACTAGTGTGGGGCAATAAATATAGGAACTGTAGGATGTGTTAGGTGTTATCTATATAAATAAATAAAATTGAATCGTTAAAAATTGTTGAAAAATTTAATCACAAACATGATTTCAAAATGACATTTTTTTACTCAATGCATACGATAAGTGAAAAATGCATTTTTTGGCTGTTTGGTTGACGTAACCTTTTAAATGGCTTTTAAGTCGCGGGAGAGCGGGGTGTTACTTATGTTTAGATAAGTATTCGTTTTTACTTTTTTAACGCGGTTGAAACCGCTGGGATCAACTAGTTCATTTCTAAGTTCCAAACGTGATAAATTTCATGTTATGTTTTGTGAAATTATATTAGAATCTATTCTACACAACATACATAATGTATATAATAGGTAACATATAAAGCTGCGTGCGCTTTCTACGTAATTAAGGACATGTAATGCCTGTCTAAATGACAGGGTAAATGCTTAGGGTACTTACACACTACACCTTTATCAGCAGTCTTGAATATAAACCAGAAAATTACCATAAAAATAATACAATATTGAAGACTCAAATCCAATTTAGATATCATGAATATAGAATCCTAAGAACAATAAAATTTTAAGAAGTAGGTATACCGGATAGTGTGTAGGCAACCTAAGAGCTTAAGTACTTCCTATGTACCTAATATGTACTCACGTTAATGGCTAAGGATATCGGATAGTGCGTAGGCATCCTAAAGGCCTAAGTATTTAGCTTTTGCAATACTCGTCGGCGTAATAAAACACCCGGGGCTGATATGATCGCGTTACGGATACGTTGACATGCGTAGGCGCATCGCTCTTTATACAATCACCATTATAAACTCACCTCTAACTACCACTCTAAGGAAATAACATAAGAACTATTTTGCAGTGCGAAAGGAGGTCTATAAAATGGCGGGTTCGCAAAATTATGCCGTTGAAAATTGAAAATAAATCGTACCAATCATTAATAGGACTCATTTTACGCTGCAATTACAGGGGAGGTGTAATCGAGACTGATCGCGATTACCAACTTATATTTTCGCTTACTTTTACCTTAAGGTATATACGAATAAGGTTCTATTTGGTGGATACTAGGTTATGAGTTAGTGTTATGTTCCCGGTAGACGCATGTGACGAACATTGCATAAAGAGCATTGTTGGGAGTAATTGCGGTTGGTACAATTCGTCTTGAAGCTAATTGTTGTACATAAGTCTATATAGTAGGTAGGTACACGATGCTGTAAGTAGGTCGTAAGTAATATGCGCGGTAAATTGTAATCACAACGGAAAATACATACATATATTAAAAAAAAAAAAAACTTTAAAAGACTTAAAACGTTTTCTACACTCATAGCCCCACAGTAGGATTTTTCTCCTTCGTCGTGGGTGCCATGTACACACATATACACGAATATACAAACATCCAGAACAGAAATCTAAATTTATCATTTAGATGTCTGTCTGGCCGGGAATCGAACCCGGGACCCATTGTGCGTCACGTTTGGTAACCGTTCCTCCACGCGGTCGTCGTATTTAAAAATAAAGAAAAATATTTTCATTATCTACTTTACCTATTTTTAAATTTCATATAATTCCGGATATTTCTCATTTTATATATAGGTATGTCGCGGTAATGTTAGTAAAACACTTTAAGATGGAATCCTGTGGAATTACCTATTTCTGTTATAAAATAACAGTGTTAAATTGAATAGGTTGTATGTGCCGTCTAGACGGCAGTAGCAAGCTAAGTACACTTGCTTTTAAATGCAACTTAATCCTTCAAGATCCACGCTCATACGAGCTTAGAAAAAATGTACAAGTTTAGTGTTTCCCTTCCCTACACTTCGCTTCTCTAGAAGGGAGCGACATAAATATACTTAAAGAGGCATACCATGGCATACCATAGGCGGCACTATGACATTGCTGTATTTTCACTACTTCTAACGTGATGACCTCTTATATCGGTGAACGGCTACATTACTGGAGAAGCATGACTCATTGTCACGTTCCGCCTGAGCTATACCTACTACTGTAAGTGAAACTATTTTAGGTTCTAGATCAGAATTTGTAATGTATAATAAATTACTTATTAACAATCGTCCGTAAACCGACTTTACATTTAATATACTACTGCTGACGACGACGACTTTTATATAATACTGCCACCTAAACTGTTTTTATTTTGGAAATAAATAAATAAAATAAATAAATTAAAAAAAATATAAGTAGGTAGGTAAGCTATGTAAATATTTTGATTAATTTTACATAAGCTTACTGAACAAAACAATAGTAACATAATTTCGACGTCCACTTATTAGTTTTCAATCGACACATGTTTCTGATTAGTTAATTAGCCACTAAATACTACGAGTATTCCGTCTGACACCGGGGGCGATCTGCGTGCGTCCGACAGACATCAAACCCGGGATCGCCCGCGGCGAGTGTCACTGTGCCTACACGGGTTCAGACTGTAATTAATTGTAACTATGGTAAGTATTATGGTTTTTAATGTCAAGTATTATGTATCACTAGCTGATTCCCGCGGTTTCACCCGCGTTAAAAAGTAAAAAGCGATAAATATCTAAATACGATATGATTTTGGAACGGAGACCGCATGCGCGTGGCGCGCGCGTTAATGATTTTTCCAAAATTAAAGTATCTTATGTTACGCCGTAGACCTTCAGCTATCTTTCAGTGACATTCCTGTTACAATCGGTCGAGCCGTTTAGAAAATTACATTAGCCAACCAGATAGACCGACAAACAGGCAATTTTTTTAAATTGCATTTTTGTTATAAGTATCGTGTATACTTTTGTATGAATTGAGTAAAAAAGTGTTATTTTGAAGACTGTGATCATATCTGGATTTGATCACAGATAACCATCGACGGTAATGGCTATATAAAAGTACATGTAATATAAAAAAAATACAACACGTAATAGGTAGTAGCATAGTAGCTACAAGTATTTATTTTTCTTTTTTCGGTTAATTATTTTACAGCAGGGTATTTTTCGTTTTTGAATTTTGTTAAATGAAGCACCTGAGATATTAAATAATTAACGAAAACAACACTTTGAAAGCAACTTTCTAGTAAGCAATTAAAATTGCCACAGTTTCAGCTAATTTTCGCGAGCGACCCGGCGTAGACGTGACGCGAAATTGCAGCGCATTTCACTGTCACGCCGGCGTCAAACCGTCACGTTGTCACGTCACGCTGTTGGCGCAGCGTCGGCGTTGTAACCCTTTGCTTGCTGGGTTCATTAAAATCTAAGGAAATTTTAAATAAAGAGAAAATTCTAAAGAAAGAGTAAAAAAGGTGTTCTTTCTAATATAATATTTTTATTTCGATAAAAATGGAAACGTGTACCTAATGAAAAATAAAGCTTAGCGTAGATTAGAAAGAGATATAACTATTTATTTCTAACGAAATTATTGCACCAAACTAAAAAAATCTTAATATTTGTTAGTAACAGTTAATTAAAAAAAAAGAGAAAAATGAAGTTTATAAAATTAAAATTAAAATTAAAATGTGATTATTTTGTTTTATTTTATTTTATTTTGAGATTTGAGTATCGTATTTGTCACAAAATCTATTACCAAAATACATTTAGTAGAACATTATATTTAGTAATGTAGTATTATATTTAGTAAATATAAACTAAAGCTAAAACTGTATAAAAGTGTAACTCTCTTCAAAATATTGTAACTTAATGTTGGTAGAGTGACTAAAGGGTTAAGGTTTCTAGTACCTACACAAAACTGACACCCTAATCACGAGCATGCACTGAAAATGATTCTAAATTAGAAATTAGTAGTTCGTAGTAAAACTACGAACACCTGATACCATCATACCCGTCATACGTAGGAATTAACAATATTTAATAAGGTTAGTAAGTTTTTATTACATTTTTTTTTACAAAAATATATGGTTCTAGAGAGGTCACTGCTAGTCATGGTCGAATATAAATAACTCCAAATGGAATTTGAGCCCTACCTAAAGTAACCGTAGATACATTGCTATTTCTGAGTGACTCTACCTTACCTAACCTTTAAACTAGGGAATTGCAGCGCTTCAGACACACACCCCTCCTGAGGACTATGACGGTCGCCTTATTTATAAGCCGGTATCAACACTTTTCAAATAAACATAAGAGATAAAAGATATATATAGGTACATAGAAATAGATGTGGTGATGCAGCTTTCGGGGTCGAACCATAGATACTGGTTTTATGAATCGATAAAAACCATAATGAGCCAAACGTGGTTTATTGTGATTTTGATCGGTTGGGCTACGGCTCAAACGATTGGTAGACAGATTTGAGATTATTAAGAACTCTCAAGTAAGTTTTAACGAAACTACTTATAAACGGATAGACATGAACAAAATAAAGGAGCGCAATTATATCGGTGCTTCAATCATAAAATTGCTTTATATCTACAAGACAATACTGCAAACAGTTATTACTGGCGCAACAGCTCACTTTCTTCGATTCATCCCGTGACAACCGGGGTATAATTACAATATAGTTTTAATGCGGTCTTGATTAAGAAATGATGGTGGTTCCGTTTGTTTAGATGCTGGAGAGGTGGAATTATATATCATAATTATTTATAACCCGACTTCGGAAGTATAGAAAAACAGTAGGTAATTTTTTCCATCTATTTAAATTCTTCCATAGGCCTCCCCGAATGGAAGCTTTTACCCATGGTCACCCCGTCTGGTATAAGTATTGTTGACCACAGTGGGTATTATGTTATACAGGATGACGCTGCTACCCATCTCCTGATCTTTTCTTTTTTTTTTAGACGTCCCTTACAGGAAGAGAGGGAATTAAGAGCGTTGATTATGTTGTTCGTTATTATGTTGATTTATGATACGACAAATTACATTTTCAGCTCCATTGTAGACTTTCATACTATCAGCTAGTTATAGCACATATAGATCGGATGTTTTTAAGTATAGGTACACCAAAACATTCGTTATTAGGTTTTAGAGGTTTATATTATATTATTATAACTTTATTACCGGACCTAAAACGGCGCCTATATAAACGCCCCCGCGAAAGAATCTGTCTTACATCACAAGCAGCGTTATTACATACCAATTAATGTCAAAACAGCGATTTAAAGACAAATGAACAAAGAAGTGGTTCATTAATCACGCCAGATTGGAGCGACCTCGGGCTTTTTTGCTATGTGGGTATGTTTGAAATGTATGTGTGTATCGTTACTACGGTAGATGTGAATATATGCCTACTTACGTAAATGAATTCAATGTATTTGTCTATGCTTATGCGTATGCGTATGTCTATGCGTATGCGTATGTCTATCTTCTTTTATAAGTTTAGTTTTTAAAATTACCATCAGTTATTATCATAGGTTTTGATCTTTTCAGGTATTGGAGCAGCGTAATGAAATATGTCCTAGGTCTTAGGTCTTCTCATAGAATGTCACAATGTTCAGTCCAACGGATTATAAAAAGGTTAATCTGACAAATATGTCTATAATGTTTGAAATAAATTGCCTAAATATATTGCCTATAGTACTTTGAGGAATATGGACTGGTTTTAAAACGTGTGCTATCATTTACATAAAATAAAATCCTAAATATGTTGAACTCCCAGAAATTAATTTTAAAAATATTCTATTGAAAATATGTATAAGCTTTTATACTTTCTGTACCTACCTTCATTGATGGTGAAAAGAAGAAAGGTGGTGTCTGTAGGTCTTCGCTTCTGGATTTAAAATTTGAGACACTAGGACATAAAAATGTCTTTGAGATGAAATATGGACACAGTCGCGTGCAAAACCTTGTCTTACATAATATGTAGTAGCGTGCGTTAAAACTGTTTAGCTGAAGACCTTGTCCATCAATAGATGGGAATATATCAACCGAGTTTGAGATGTCGAAATAATAACTAGTTTACAGTATTTTTTATAAATTAGGGCTTGAATGATTACGATCTTGGTGGTTAATGATCATGTAATACTGTTTAGGAACTTCTTAGGTAATTAATTATTTGGTATTTTTTTAATAATTATAGCATACTAGCCATACCAGCGGCTTCACACACTTTAAATTACATATTAATCCCATTCTTGGAGCACTGTCTCTATTAAAAAAAAACCGCATCAAAATCCGCTTCGTAGTTTCAAGGTTCTTAGCATATACAGGGACAGTCAGCTGAAAGCGACTTTGTTTTATACTATGTAGTGAGGTAGAGAAACTTTTTATCTTTACCTACTTAAAATCGATTTCAGTACGTTCATGTGTCATTACCGAATACAAATTTCAATAGAATTGATGATTCTGTTTCATTATTTCTTCTTCTAAAAGCTCCATTATTTAAAAGGTCATGAAATAAAGAGACAACAGGAAATAACACGTGGGCAAATTGAGGCGACTACCAATATGATCAGCTTAGCATACTTAACATCCCAATCTTGAGACACGTAAATTTTTGTAAAACTTCGTAAACGTGCCTCGTTTATTGTTGATAACAGACAACAAATAAAAATGCAGATTTCTTGGTGGTAAGAATACGATTAGGTACTGATTTCTATGTGTTTGTTTGGCTACAGCGGTTTCCATACTAATCGGCTCCTAAGCCACTTCTTGTTGTTTCTCTCTTTCATGTAAAGTATTATTTGAAAATTGGTACACAAATAATCTACAGTAATGTATCTGCATGATATGTCGACCTTAGGAAGCAAATATAATAATAAAGAATGTCTTAATGGCCTGC
>DWPV01002876.1:0-16292 GCA_018251915.1 Urbanus proteus proteus
TTTCAGGCTCTCTGACCCGGTGAGCTTGCTCAAACCACATCAACTGGTGTTTACGACGGTATGCGACCACACATACCACCGTCAGACATCAGACAGACGCTGTTTCTGTATTTTATCTCTTAGTTACTTATATCATCATCCACAAAAAGAGTGATCTTATACAAGACCATTCAAAATACCTACATACATACTTCTAATCAGAACAAAAACGAACACAGTGGCACTACTCCAAACTACTCTATGTTTACAGACACAACGTCGCCCGTGTCAAATTAAACAAATCCCCCGGAGTTATGACAATATTTGTATTTGAGTGTGCTTCGAGCCGTGAACTTGTGTTGCTATATTTATATGTTACTTTATATGACGCGAATAGTGTACATTCACGTCGTATGAAAGCCCAGTGGTATACGTTTTCAGTTGTGTTCGCGACTGTATTTCTTTTTTCACTGGTTTTCATGAAGCTCTTTTCAATACTAGTTTAGAGCATGTTCTAGCGGCACCAATTATTGACAATCAAGAGGCTTAATTAGCACGGAAACGCACATGTTCATTCATTTTAATGCGCCCAATACCTATAAATTACTTTGTCGATAATGTGTAAATTTATGGTAATACTAGACGATCCCGCGGTTTCACCCGCGTTTAAAAAGTAAAAAGAATACATATTTAAACATAAATATCAACCCGCTCTCCTGCGACGGCGCGCGAACCACGCGCAAGCGCAATGGATTTTTCAAAAATTTAAGTAATCATGTAGTGCGTAGAACTTCAATTATATTCCAGTACAAGTCCCATCAAAATCGATCCAGCCGTTTAAAAGATTACCTCAGCCAAACAGACAGACGGACAATCAGACAGACAGTTTTTTTTTGCATTTTCCTGTATACTTTCATATGCATTGAGTACAGAGTTATAATAATCCAAACCTTTTCATTATAAGAGGAGGTCCATGCCTACTTAAAACGGATGGATACGAATGCAAAGGTCTATTAACTACTATGATAAACTAGACTAAAAAATCAGACACGGTCGCAGATGAAGCGAGATTCAACAAGCTATCACAATTCACATTACACAAACTCAACGTCGTAAAAGGAATTGCTTTTTAAATTTTAAAGACGAGAAACATAAATCATACGTCGACCATAAGTCACGGTGCCGGAGCACAAAATGCAGGTATGAGGCAACTTTATTTTGGACTAGCTGATCCCCGCGGTTTCACCCGCGTTTAAAAAGTATAAAATGATACAAATTTAAACATAAATGTCATCCCGCTCTACCGCGATGGCCCGCGCATGCACGTGGAACGCGCGGTAATGGATTTTTCGGAAATTAAAGTAGCCTATGTAACTTTAGCTATATAGCTATGTGGCTTTAGCTATCTTCTGGTGAAAGTCCCGTCAAAATCGGTTAAGCCGTTTAGAAGATTAGCTCAGCCAAACAGACAGACAGACAGACAAAAAATTTTCTAATTGCATTTTCGTTATAGGTATCGTGTATACATTCATATGCATTGAGTAAAAAAAAATAATTTTGAAATCACAAACAGACACTTCAATTTTATTTATTTGTATAGATAGGTAACCGCAGTTGCTTAAGCTTTAGAAGCCCATAAGTGCCAGCCCTATGTCTTTCCCCTAATATTTATGTAAGTCAGAAAGAATTTATTACTGTCAATACAACCCGTTAATTTATCAAGTAATTGACAAGATTCCTATCTATATTCAAATAAAACTAGTTATAAGACAGACTGGCTGAACGGTAATTGCTCACTGTCGTCAAATTTGCATAGATTTGCAACACCAAAGAAGTATCTATGCACAGACTTTCTAGAAAGCTCTTTACAATTTGAAAAGCTCTTTCGAAGCGAAAATATATCTGGAAGTTCGTTATTGCCTTGTCATTTCTTTTCTAGTAAACTAGCTTTTTCCCGTAGCTTTGCTTATGTATATGAGGACGGTAGGTATAAAAGTAGATAAGTTGTAACTATAGAGCAAAGTTAAGAGAAGTATATTTTTTCGGGATAAAAAGTAATCCTTTCTGGATCCCAGGCAATATGTATGAAAAATTTCGTAATGTTCGATTAAATAGATAGGGCGTTAGAAACAAACGAACAAACTCACAGTCTCATTAAAAAATTGGGATAGAATTAAAAAAGTAAGTAACTATTTACTTAGTTCGTGTTTTATAAAACAGGTCATTTCCATTAACTTTCCGTCACGTCAAACAATCAGGACCAGACAATGTCAATAGATATTAATCGTTAGGGCTCGGTAGACTTTGGACGGCTTTAAAACTGTTAATTGGGTCGAATAGTATCGACTAGAGATGAAAAGGTACTGGTACGTTCGATTTATTATCGATAATATATACTTTACTTCTACTAATAGGTAGGTGCTAAGAAGGTATCGGTCAAAATACTCATTGTTTCCCCGCTCTTTTCGGACAGAAAGTAGGCATATAACGTATTTTTCTGCAAATCCAGTTTCGAAATTCTACTTAAAATATCGAAACGACCAAGTATCGACGCTTTTTATTATTTATCGATACTTTAGAATTATCTTTAGGCATTGATGAAAAATATCGATACATAAATGGTTATACTTTCATCCCTAGTACAAACTGACGCTCCGAAGTATTGGAGGTCCATTAGTTTCGCTATAGGGTGGGGGTTGGAGTCGATAAAAGACATGAAGCCAAGTCTAACCTTTGTTAAATCAGATCTAATCTGAAATGGTTATGGATTGTAATGAACGTTAATTTAAACGTTATTAATTGAAACAATGTTTAATTGATATAGACATGTATGATTTTAAATTGGATTATCGCTATATTAAAATTGTCTCCCACTACATACGTCGAGGGCGAAGTCGAATGACGTGACACACACACACACACATGCGTAGACACATGTGTTTATGCATGCATTTCGGTTATACGAGTTCCAGAATATAATTTATTATTATTAATAATTATTTACCTACATAGGTACCAGATGGAGCACCTAAAAGCATTTTCGCGCTAGTAAACTTCTTTATATTCTTACGCCAACTATTTTGTAATTCTATAGCTCAGCAACGATAGTCAACTTTTGTGGACCTATGTTGCACCCATCAAACATATATTTTTATATAAACTAGCTATGTACATTGTACAACAATAATAATTATTAGACCAAGTAGGTAATTGGACGCTTTCTACACTCAAAGCCCCACATTAGGAACTTCTCCTTTTTCGTGGGTGTCCTGGACGCACAAAGACGAATTCACAAACACCCAGACCCAGAACAGGAATCTAAATTCTTAATTTGGATTTATCTGGCCGAGAATCGAACCCGGGACCAAATGCTCGTCAGACGTATATGGTAGCCACTCTGCCACGCGGATCGTCAGTAATAATAAATTTGAAATGAACGCATCACACATTTTAGAGCGATAAATTTCAGCTTGATTTACGTAGTAATATTACACCGTTTTCAACATGTTTTAAATTTAACATTGCAAAATTTTACGCCATTCCAAAAATAAAAAATATGCACATTTAAGTTTAACTTACGAAATATACTAAAATATTTTAAGCCATAATAATAAACACGTCTAGAAAATAATTTTGTGTAAAGGTGACAGCCCTGTTAACGCTGCTTTTGAATGATAAAAATGTTTAATACAAACTCTGCATATGATATTTTTCAACACATGTAGTTATTTTAAGCAACCCACTGTTTTACTAAACAAATAAAATTGCACAAAAACCGTACTTTTGACGCGAGTTCGTAGGGTTGCTGACATACTAATAGGTGTGTTTTTTTACCAAAATGAACTCGTTCGATTCCCGGCTAGGGAAATGATTTTCTTGAAAATCGAATTATACAGTTTTAGTTTTTATCAAAATCGGTCTCGTAGGTCCTCTCAGAATTTTTCGCTAAGCCTTATAGTTTCGGATTTCCCCATCCACGCACACTTGAAAAATTCTCCCTGTATATACTAAGAAGTCGTTACGTATAATGAAATTAATATTGAAACGTAATGTTATATTGGGAAATAAAACGTAAATAAAATATACATTTAGAAGTTACTATATATTAGGAAAATATATATAAGTAGGTATAGCCTACATCACTGTACCAGTTTCCATTTCAAAACACATAGGTATTGATACAGTTACACATATTGATTTTTAATTACTTTTGTCGTTCATGGCCAGCAATAATCAAATACAAATCAAAGCCGCTGATTCTCAAATAGATCAAGTGAACATAAATATCATACTATCTAGAAATACTAAAATAGAATATTATATTTAGCCATTTTTTGTAATTTACAAAATTATATACAGACAAATATTTTTATTTATTTCTTTTATTTATATAAACTTACATCTATCTTTATAGGCTAAAATCCCAACTCGGTATATTACAGAAACATCAGAATTCCTACTTCCTTCAGGCTCCATAAGGCCGGATACACTATAAATAATTCTACCGCTGTTGTGTACATGTTTGAAGTGGGGTTAAGAGAAACATGAAGCATACCAACATAGTGTAGGTGTAGGAAATAATCTGTGGCTGACATCGAGGGCTCCAATGCTATTTAGAGCTGTAGTGGTAGTTTCTTATCATGAATGGACTAAATGATCATTTGCTATTTCAGTTTAAAAGAAAACCAGGTATGCGTACATCCTATAATGTCTCTATGCTAATCTTAGAATGTTTGTGGTTCTTGTAGGTCGTTGGTATGACCAACTATGGAATAGGAAGTTAATAATTCCGAAAGATATTGACAACGTGTGTACAATCAGCGTGGCTAAGTGGTCACTATATCAGTCTGACCCGCAAAGTGTTTCAGGTTTGATTCCCAGACAGATTTCTATTGAGAAATTTGTAATTGTACAAATTTAGATTCTGTTCTGAGTCTGGGTGTTTGTGTGTCCATGATACCCAGGACACAGGAGAGAATCCTAGTGTGGGGCTATGAATGTAGAGAGTATGAGTGTAGAGAGTGAGGGCAGAAAGTGTTCTATATAGATATATTGATCGTTCTGAATTGTTTGACTGCATAACGTGTGCTCAGTTTCCTAGAAATTTACACCGGGTTCAGATATTTCAACAAAGCCGGTATTTTGCAGCTAATAGTCATGGCAGTTATCTATACAATTTAGTTATTGAAAATGAAATTGCCTATATTTTTCATTATGTTAACAGAATTATTTTTTACTTATATAATATCGAACAATTTTAATGCCCACAAAATAAAAAATCAAATAATCTCACAAATCTTAAATTACCTGAATTTCAATATAATTTAAACACAGTTAAATATAAAACCACACTTAAAGTATTCAAATTCAAATCTCATTTATTCAAAGTTGATTCATATTGAACATGTTGATAGAACATATTGATTCATATTTCTAACTATATCAGATTTCATTCATACTGTTAATACGACGCGGCAATATGTTATCCGTATGCTTCAAATTATCATATAAAGGGCATTATTTTGCCGTCGCAATATATCGTTACAAATGAAATAGCCAGATATTAATATGAATAAAAAATTGTTATTGACAACCCTATTCCGACGTCATTACCACGTTGCAGGCGTAATGCAGAAAGAGATGCGGTTTTAATTCCTAACTGTGTCCTCATGTTAAAAAGTTGCTGTTATATTACTCGTGAAGTAACTCTGGCTTATATTACACTAGGCAGAGTCACCCGTATACACGCAGAGTTCCAGGTTCGAGCCTAAGCAACTGAATGATTGATTGTGGTTTTTATTAAGTCACTGTTGATTAACTCGCCGTTGTATGTGTCACGACCCACGACAAAAAAAGGGAACAAAAAATTTTTGGTACCATGTATTTTAGGGTTAGAAGTGCCTTTTTTTTAATTGACACCGAATGAAGTCTGTGTTAATTAAATTGATGTAGGTATGTCTGTTCATAAACAATTATTAAAACTACAAATAATTATTATTTGATTATAAAATTGCCTAAAATGTTACGTAAGATATATTTCTGTTAAAAAAATAAAAACGCCCTAAATAATTTCCTTTTTTAGCATATAAATTTAACAAACGCCGAAACCATTAACTGCAAACTCCTTTGTTCAAAATCTCTGGATATGGAGCATATTTCCAGGAGACTGGGCACACGTTATGCAGTCAAACAATTCAAAGTTAGGTACGATCAATATCAACGTTCACATATTGCCCACAAGTCCACGGGGCAATATGCTTCGGAGTTGTCGACTTTTTAGTAGGTATTTTATAGTTGAGCATGGTATTTTTTGTTATAAAATGAAGAATCAAACAATCATGTATCTTTTTTATATGATTGAAAGTAGCAAACGAATATGCAGTCCACCTAATGGTAAGTAGCCACTGCCGCCCATGGACGTTTACAATAAATAAGATAAGATCAAGGTCCTAACTGAGGTTGACCACAGATGCGTCGCTACCCCTGAAGACTGAGTCGGAACGCCTCGGATAATTATGTCTCCCTTACCATCTAGTTCGGCCTAGTAACCTCATCATGCAGATATCAGTAATCAAGCACAGATAAAATGGGAGATCTACCTGAGGTTGGCCACTGATGCGTTACTAGATAGTTACTGCCCCTGAGGATTCAGTTGCAACTTTTTACCCGACTGCATCCGAAGGAGTGTAATGTGCTACGCCCTATATCTCAAACGGCTTGACGGATTTTAATATATAAAGTGTCGTTAGATTTGTCACAATTGTCATAATTACATAGGCTATATAATTTTTAAATATGGTGCTTGAAAACTGAAATAAATGAGGTATTAAGCAGTCGGGATTTTTTAAGGTAATATCATTAGTTCTATAAACTATTTCGGTACTCGATTATTAGATTAAAGTAACACAATAAAGTATAAATAAAACGAGATAAAATTTCCTTCGACAGTCGAAAAGACCCCTAAAAGAAGTGTAAACACAGGACGGTAGTAAAGTGCTATTCAATTAAGAACGCGTGTCACAGAGGGTTTACGACCCCATTCTTTATGACTTTCCGATTGTTATGAGATAAGCCATCAACTTTATGGCCATACTTTATTAATACAGTTCATACTTTGATCATAATAAGCAGTTGGAAGTAAATAACGTGGCGTCGTAATCAGAAAGAACTGAGGCTGATATTAAGTGTACTTAGATTATGTTCAACAGGCAGAGACAACAGACTAAGGATCATTAGTAGGATGATTCTACGAAACAGAGTGTTTTTTAATTATTTGTAAAGCCCATAATTTTTTATCGCTATTACTTAATTCATAATATTGGTAATTTTCGTCTAATAAGATAAATAGATTATTTTTTAAATGATCGAAGTAGCAAACGAGCATGCAGTTCACCTGATGTAACTGACACTGCCAACCATGGACTGACGTTAGCCACAGATGCGTTGCTACCGATGAGGACTGAGCTGGAACGCTTCGTGTAAGTATGTCTTCTTTACTACACCATTCAAGCCAGAACACAGCAGGGTTTAACACTTCTTATAAGGCAGTAATAGGTGTGGCGGCGGTGACCCCGTGTAAAGGACTGTATAAAGAAGCTAAAAACAAAAGGAAAAATCTTTGCGAGAAAAAAACTATAATTTTTCAGAAAATTTTACAAGACAAGACAAGACAATGTCACACCAAAACTATATTTCTTTTTTACTTATTTTTCTTTTTTACTTTAAAAATAGGTTGCTATACGCGTCGCCTACACCCCGTATCCAACTACTAATAAGTGATTATCTGGAGTTGATTACAGATGTCCACGGGCGGCAGTAGCCACTTACCATCAGGTGGACTACATTCTAGTTTGCTACTACGATCATAAAAAAATAAAAAATATATTCTGTAGTACACTTTTAAACAAATTTCCGTAACCTTACAGATTTTGAATATAAAAAGAGTCTTACACAACAGCCTGGCTGTGATAAAAGTGCATATTTACAATGAAAGATGAAACAAACAACGGACACTAAAGTCAATACACATGTCGTACCAATACACTCTGGTATATTTAAAATGAAACCAAAACGAGTACAGTTTTTTTTGCCCAGCACAAAGATATGCTGTATCTCATAATATCACAGTATTCTTTCATTAAGAGGTGTATACTTACTCTAATAGCCTTTTCTCATTTTCGGCATTATTTTCAACACTATATCTAGATTACCTTCTCCGAATGGTCCATCAGGGGACCGTTCTCTATCAATTCGTAATACTCATTTCTTACTAGCTGATCCCCGCGGTTTCACCCGCGTTTAAAAAGTAAAGAGGAATACATACATACCTATTGGAACACAGGTAACACCGCTCTACCGCGACGGGGGCCGCATGCGCGTGACGCGCGCGCTAATGATTTTTTCCGAAATTAAATTAGCCTATATGTTATTCTAGATCATAATCTATCTCTGTACCAAATTTCATCCAGATCCGTTTAGACGTTCTCAAGTTATAGAGTAACAAACATCCATCCATCCATCCTCAAAAACTTTCAGCTTTATAATATTAGTAAGATTTAAGAGATATTTGAAATTCACATTGTTTGATAAATTTACACTATTTTGAGAAAACTCACGCAAATACATAAATATGTATGTAGAAATCTTTGCGTAATAAAATAACTTATAAGTTATTTAAGTACTTACTTATGAGTTCTGCTAAAAGTTCTTAAATGTCTTTGGGTAATATCATTCCTCGCATCAGCCAGCCAGCCTAGACCAATCGTAGATACAAAACCAAAATTGGTTGATGATAAGAGCAGTACCAACACACTCAGCGCATTGGCGTATAAGCCAGACAGCCCTCTTTGGAGAGCCTAGGATAGTGCAGACGTCGGCGCCAATAAACGCTAGAATTCTCCTTCCTTCCTTTTTCTTTAATTATCCTCTGTAAGTCTTTCTAGTTTGTAAACTAACATAGATTAAGTTTTAAATCGTACTAACAATAATTATGAGCAAATTTAAAGTCTGAAATAAAAAGAGATTTTGTATAAAACACAACCTACATTGACTATCTATACAAATAAATAAAATTGAATTGTCTGTTTGTGATGTCAAAATATATTTTTTTACTCAATGCATAAGATAGTATACACGACATCTATAACGAAAATGCAATTAATTTTTTTTTGTCTGTCTGTCTGTTTGGCTGAGCTAATCTTCTAAATGGCTGGACGGATTTTCACGGGACTTTCATTGGAGGATAGCTGAAGGTCTAAGGCGTAACATAAATAAGCTACTTAAATTTTCGAAAAATCCATTAGCGCGCGCTCCACGCGCATGAAATATATATTTAGATGTAGTGACTTTTTATTTGACTTGGTTCCTCAAGCAATTGTTAAACAGTCGCATCCACAAGACTACACTCTTCGTTTTTATGTAGAAAAGCACTTTGCATGATTACACGTTTATATAAGGTAAAGGTACTAGGTAGTTGTAATAAGTATTTGCATTTTATGTTACTACTTAACCCTAAATTATGCAGGAATACAATAATTGGATTTCTGAGACAAAATAAAAAGCGTTAAGTCTGATAAGTGCTGATTTACAAATTTTATATGTTCATTTTTAAAACTCTTTTAAGTTCTTACAGTTAATTCATGTGATAAATAAATCCTAATACGAAAATGAAGGTGGAAGAATCCATGTGGTTCGACTCCGGTGGCACCCCCGTCATACCTAATTGTATCTAATAGGGCAGTGTTAAGCATTGCTGTGTTTTGGCTAGTAGGGTATGGTAAGGGAAGCGTGCCAACTTAGTCCTCACGGGTAGCAGCACATTTGTCCTCAAGTAACTATTCTTACTTGAAGTTGATACAAATTTCCATGAACGGCAGTGGCCACTTACTATCAGGTGGACTGCAACCTCGTTTGCTACTCCCATGATATAAAAAAATCATAAAATCAGAGATACACATATCTAGGAATCGAACCCTGAACATTGGGTATAAGAAGCCGTATTTCAAACCACTAAGCTCAACAACTTGCATCTTACAAAGCATTTCCAATTCACAAAGGAATTCTTGAAGCTTCTCTGTTTGTATAAATATGGAAGTTTTCGAATTCACCCTACTCTTAGTGATAACCTTATTTCCTGTAAGGGTTGTGCTCAGAGAATACATGATGCTTAGGGGACATATAAATACATATGTAATATCGATGTCATGTCAGATCAACTTCATGATGATCAATATTAGGCATATTTAGCATGTGTTGCGTGTTTTTTGTCTAATTTACGCATAATCTTATCTGGGGTTGATTACAGGTGTCAATACGGCAGTGGCCAGTTACCATCGGGTGGACTGCATGGTCATTAGCTACTTCGATCATAAAAAAAAAAAAAATTGGCTAGACGTCGCCACTTACGAGTCTTTTTTCATTAATTTTATTATCGGTCTGTGAAACGTATTGTAACGTGATTACCCATTATAAAAAGAATGCACGTAACATTTTCCGCCACCAAAAAGTTTGAGAAGTACTGGTCTACAGTAACCAAAGTATGCAGAATTTAAATTCCGTGCTTATGTAGACGGGACTATTGCTTGAACTAAAATACTATTCATAATATTTTAGTTATTGCAATAACTTATTAAGTAGTACCATTTGTCATTCTAGCAGCGGACAGCGGAACTGTCAAACTGTCAAAAACGACTTCGCTGCTTCGCGCGCTTCTAAAGTTAGTCCTTATAACTTGAATATCTGAATTTCGCTTTTTTTAGTTTATTTAGTTTTAAGGTAAAAAGTGCTGAATTGGCATATCTGTGTAATGGTAAATGACTATTACCGCCCATCCATAGATGTTTATCTTTTTTTTATGATCGAAGGTCAGATAAATATAATAGGGAGAATACTCACCGCCTTGTATTTGAGTGAAGCCAAAAAACTACGCTACTTTCATGTATTTATACGCACACACACGAAACTAGCGTAGTTTCTAGTCAGTACCTTTAGTGTATTTACGCTCACATAATCTCTTTTATAACCCGACCATTTTAAAAATGGCTACATTTTTTGTAAGAAATGATAGATCTACCTATTTTATTTATCTGAGAGAATGATAGATCTACTTTATTTATCTGAGGATCGAAGTAGTAAACGAGCATGGCAGTACACCTGGGGTAATTGACTAAAGTGTCATTCGTCGCTGTGCTCAACGTCAAGTCCACCAGTCAAATATAAACTTTTAATTTTGACCAGTAAGTCAATTCATATTTAGTAGTTGATTTACGAATATTATTAGTTTGCTAGCGGATTCCGTTATTAACGTTTAAAAATCGTTAAAGTATGTATGTTATCAAATTATTGATATATCCCCTGATGGCAAATGGACACTGCCGCCCATGGGCATATGTAATCAACCATAGATCACAGATGAGATCTTAGTCCTATCTGAGGTCGTCCACAGATGCGTTGCTATCCCTGAGGACTAAGTTGGAACGCCTCATATTTATGTATCCCTATTATCCTTTAGAACATAATATCTTACTAATATTATAAAGCTGAAAGTTAGTGAGGATGGATGGATAGATGGATGGATGTTTGTTACTCTATAACTTAAGAACGGCTACATGGATCTAGATGAAATTTGGTACAGACATAGACATTAGTCTGGAATAACATATAAGCTATTTTTTATCCCGGGAAAATGTGTGGTTTTATTATTTTATTTTATCACCGTGTGAATCTCGGGACATGTTTATTGATTTACTTTTCAAACGCTGGTGAACCACGGGGATCATCTAGTAGTTAATATGTAATTATATTTACAGTCACACCTGTAGATATGTTATTTATTCTCAGGCAATACATAATATAATAACACCTATTTCGTAGCGGGCCGTCTAAACGAATATTTATGTGTCAAATTATAGGTCCGTATCTTATTACGGTAATATCGGCAAAATATCACCAATTCTGATAAATAACACGGTAATTTAACAAATGATAAGCCTGTATTACACAAAATAGACAAACCAATTAATAATATAACATAGACAGTTACTATACAAAACTGTTTTGTTTATTTTTTACGTTATCTTTGAAACTTATATTTTGAGTTATTTAACAGAAAAACACATTATTTTTATAGATATGATAATAAAGACGATAAATACTTACATACAAATAGAAAGATAAAACACGGAAATCTAGAATAATTGCACAAAAAGCACTAGATCCTTTGTAGCAATGCGTCTGTTAAAGTGATCAAGTAAGGCAATAGTCCCTATCTGGAATTGATAAACTGTATCCTCGTTTGCTATTTCCATAAAATAATTTAAAAAAACATAGATATCAATAAGAAAACACCTTTTCTTAGTTAACCTAACGAAAAGGCTGATGGGATACCTGATGGTAGTAGTAAAGTAGTAAAGTAGTCACTGTCGCCTATGGACACTTGCAACACCAGAGGAGTCGCCAATGTTTCGCCGGCTTTGAACGAGAGCTCTTTTTGCACTTCTCTTGAGGAACCCCATGTCATAGCGCTCCGGGAAAAGGAGGAGGTTCATTCACAGGAGGAAGTTCATTCCACATCTTGCATGTTCAAGGCAAGAAGGATCGCGTAAATCGGATCGTGGAGAACCGCCATGGCTCCAATTGATGAGAAAAATGCGATGGAGAGAAAAGGTGATGTAGGCACCAGGTCGAACAGTTCCTCGGAACACTCACCATTGTAAAGCCAGTAGAACACACAGAGGGAGTCTATGTCTCTCCTCAAGCTTAACGGTTCCAACCGATCGGAGATCCTTGGGTCGTTGACGATTGACCTTTCATTAAACAATTAAATCCACAAAGTATAGGAGCAACTCCACGTTATTTTTGTCGTAAGCGCAGCTGCAACAAACTACGCCTTTATGAATGGTCGGCAGCAATTACTTACAAAAATGTATGATTTGTTGAGTGCCGCTTGTTTCAGCAACTTCACAATATAACTCCACGAGCGTGTAATGTATTTTTGGCTCGGAACAGTTGTTGGTTTTAAACGCTTCGGAAATAGCTTTGAGCTGACTCGCTTGCGGTAAATGTTTTGTACAACCAATTAAAATGTATGCAGTTTGTATGATTGTGCTTGTAAAGTCGAGCAATTATGAAGTGAAATTGAATTTGATTGTTCGTCTGTAGCTACATTTTTCTAAAATAGTAAAGTGCTTTACATAATAGTCTATATTTTTGTGTCCTGATATTTTCTTATCACTGTATCACTGATTGTATCACTAAGGAATTTTGGTGTTTATTGAAAAACACCAAAATTCCTCAGTGGTTGAAAAAAATCCTAACTTAGAATGAAAGTAATAAGTAGCAACTTTCGATAACAAATATTTTCCGCCTAAATGGAATTGAATGACTCATACCTTTCAGCAAAGGAAAGGATAAGTTAAAGAAAAGGTTAGAGAATTACATTGATGGCCAATAAAGCCCCTAATGCAATTTGCTACAGTACTAAACACGCCTCAGACCAATCGGGTTAATTTTTATTGTATCTCCTATCTAAGATTAGTCGGCGCATCTCAAAGACTAATCAAAATGCCGTTTACTTTTACGTCTTTCTTAAGTGCTTAACAGGTTCAGTGCGATAGTGTTAAGTGTTAACCCTAGTATCGACTAAAGCTGAAATACGTCGCGTCGAAGTGATCATCAAGTCGAGTCGCAGAGAATCGATCCAACAAAGTACGTAGCTTGTGTGAGACAACTTGAATGTAGATATGTTTTTATACGAAACACTTTATGAGGTAAGGTAGTCATACTTAACCAAAGCGTGCTGATTTTAAAAGTTTGACGCACGTCCGCAAGCACGCGTTGACTGAGGCGCGCTAAATCGAGAAACGTCAAACGCATCGGCAAAGCAATTGCCTGTCGAGCCTAGAGCGCGAGCGACTCGGATGGCTCGAAGGGTCGCAACTTGTACGTGCGTCCGTTTCAAACTATTTTTTTTATTATATATGTAGTACGAAAGTAGCAAACTAGCTTGCAGTTCGCTTTATACCAGCGACCACTGTGAACAACCTCAGAGTGCTACCGGAGGTTGGCCACAGATGCCTTGCTATCCCTGAGGACTTAGCTGAAATGCCTCAAATTAGTATTTCTCTCTTACTTATAGCAATACCTGATACTGTTCTTATTAGGCAGAAATATGTGTGGCAGTGGTGCTGCCGGAGACGAACTGCAGAGGGTTCTACAAAGACGAATTTCTTCGATTCGATTCGGCTCGGTAAGCCTAGTGAACGAGCCTTTAGTTTCCAAACTTTCTGGGAAGAAGACCATGTTGCCAAGAAACTTTTATTAGTTGACCCCGCAACTAACCGTGCTGTCCTGCTAACTATAATTAATGTTTGCTTGCTAAAATATGCGGAGCATCTCCGATTTACTGCGGAGTTCACTGAATATGTCTTCACTATAACTTTGTAGTTTAATTAGGTAGATTGAACAATTATGTTAGTGGGAACGTGCGTTTTGTTGTGACATTGTTCATTGTTTTGCTGGTAGAACTCCAATCTTATCTAGAGTTGATTAAAAGTTCATGTGCGGCAGTTGCTATGTCACATCGGGTGCACTGAATGTTAGTTTCGTTCATCAGATTCAATTGGAAAAGTAAGCCTCTTCCAATGGGATTTTTGTCAGTAGTCACTGCGCCTGGTACAGTCCTTTCCATTTACTAGATTTTGTCCCTTGTACGTCGCCTATGACATTTGCGAGAATAAAAGGATTGGTGCAATTGAAAACCAAAGCTATTAGCTATTTGACTACTTCTATATAATTAAACTTCGTATTTTTCTACTCTCTAATAAACTTTGAATTTATTGCCATATCTAAATCTTTTACCTATCAGAATCTATACGTCTCTTGCCAAGCTTTGGACTCTTCTAAAAAGCTTCATAACCATGGCTATGCGCATTAGGGAAAAACTTCGCAGACGGTGAATAACTTAGCTGATACTTTTGGATTTAATCCCTTCGTCACCTGTAACAATATTAAATTTTATGAGTTGTATATAAAGAAATTGCGTTTACTAAACCGATTTAAAATGCTTAGAGGTAATTTATGTTACTTATGAGATTTACAGAGGCTAGGCATTACAAGTGATTGTCCCTGTAGTACCGGGACCAGAATAGGGCTACGGTATCCGCTGCCTGTTGTAAGAGGCGACTAAAAGGGAGCTTTCGGGGTTGTGGACGAATAGAGTGGAAGCTCGACCTTTTAAAGGTTTCCCTCTCGTCAAGAAAAAAGGCATTGCAAGTGTTGTAACTTGTAGTAAAGTTAACTGAGAAACGATGTTTATACTCATAGCCCCATATTAAGATTTTTCCTGTATCGTGGGTTCCATGAATAAACACAAAAACAGAAACACATACATGCATACAATGCACCCAGCATTACATGTGTTATCGTCTTGACTTACCAGATATCTAAATATTCATCTGCGTAATACCCTAAAAATAAATGTGTGACACGTAACAATCAAATTCCTCCTCAAAAAGATTACAATCAGCTAAGTTGAGGTCTCTGGGTGTAGTCAGCATACTAATTTAAAACAGCCTATACCTTAAACGTTTTTTAAAACGTCACATGATTCCGTCGAAATTAACAAATAATAAATAACAATAAGATAACCGTATATAATTTATTGGCTAATGACATTTAGTCTAATTAAGTCAAAATTTACAAAAACAACTCATTTGAAAAAAATATGATATCCAATCACCATTATAACTTAGTACGACATAAATTACTTACTGAATTATAAATATTTATAATGTATTTTCCGTAAGTCACTACATTTTTATAACTTAATTAATGAACCAGTGTAAAATTTGGACAAGTAACAAGGACAGTAAACATAATTAAACATTAAAACAAACAACAAACATTAAAATAATTTGAGTTTACTATGAAGTGGCCGACCTTGATCGTCAATCATTAAACAAATCGTTCATACAAATGATTCAAAATATATATTATTCCGTTTTGACACGTAGGTACTACTAATTGATTGCATTATTACTATACTTCATGGAAGCATATGTTAAAGTTAAGGTGATATTGCTATATGTAGACATTAGCGCCTTTTTTAACCGACTTCCCAAAGGAAAGAGGTTATCTATTCGTCGTGTATATATATATATTTTTTTTTCCTATGTTTAACCATCGAGTTTCTCGCGATGGCGCGACCGATCGACTTGATTCAACCGCCATCATATGTGACCTGTTTCAACTTAGGTCCCATTTAATGGAAATTGGAAAATTTTCACAAGTTTTCCCGGAAAATGAGAAAAACATGC
>DWPV01002877.1:0-16289 GCA_018251915.1 Urbanus proteus proteus
GAGTTAAGGATATATTGGGCACCGTTTATCGTCGCTCAGAAATATCAAACAACAATTAAATTGTAATAGGTAAATGCTCGGTAAATAGAATATTATGTAGTTTTTAATATTAACCATCAATTCCAATTGATATAATTAGTTATTTACTGTCTGGTTATCATGTTTGCAATACGAGGTAATTGAACAGGCTTGGATGTACGGTGTTCCTGTGCTTAGCAGGAAATTGCAGAGGATAGGTAGGTATTTCATCCCCTTTTCATCAAATCAAATACCTAAAATATTGCATTAAATTCAAGTACGCAAGAAATGATTACTTTCATATTTCTTATTCTTACCTATGTGAGGCATGCGTCTGTAATTTTGACTTGTCTTGAGAATTATAATAGATATTCGGTTTATTGGCGAGAAAAAATATCGAAAAAAAAGACAGCAAACTTTATAAGCTTTACGTTTTTAAAGGCGTTATAGGTAATTTAGCATTTCGACAGTTTGATGGATTAAATTCGTGAAGTATCCAGCCCATTAGTGGATGATGGATGTGTACAGTAGTACGACCAGTAGGTATGTTGTTTTTATAAATTAACGTATAATTTACCTACCTTGTAAAGTACAGACATCTTGCAACTTATAGTAACCGAGTGCGGTCCCCTAAAAGCTGTAACCTTAAGTCGTCACTATTATCTTGTATGAATAGGGTTCCACAACAAGGGCTACAAGACAATGCTAAGGGTGGGGTGGAAGGGTCCGGGGGCACCGCGTTCCGATACAGGCCCTTGCGGTACACGTAGTTAACGTAGGACCGTAGGTTTGACATTCAGTTTCACACTTGCCTGTAGAGACGCGCGGCGTGCGGTGCGTTCCGTGCCTCACAAGCTTTCGTGCGAACTGTAAACATTCTCGTAAATACATCGTACACTAGACTTAATACGTTTTTGTGTACAGCATACTCAAACAAGTTTTAAAAATATTTCGTAGTGACTTTAGTGGAATAGACTGTGATCGAAATGGATTTGTCGTGTGGAGAAAATCTCGAGAACTCTGGAAACCGGAGCAGTAGCAGTGGGAGGCCTGTGGATATGTGCGTCGCAGGGCCGGACCGTGCCCTCGACCGAGACCCTCGGCTGCTGTTGAACCTGCTGACCCTCGAGAGATCTCATGCATTACACACTGATTACTTCCAACATGTGCAGATAGACATTCAGCCTTTCATGCGCAAGGTCGTCACTACTTGGATGCTGGAGGTAATTTAGCTTTATTATTATCCCTAGGATTTTATAAGACTAGTAACATTACAGCACTTAGGAAAGTAAGTGTTAATAGCTTCCCTTTTAGTAGAAGCATTAGACTTATTCTACTTCCGTCAACAGCTGATTAAAATTGAAGTCAACGACCCGAAATTTGTAAGCGCACTTAAGCTTTCTATTCAAATTATCTCAGTTTTTAACAATGGGTTCTTTTTGTAGTGTATTCCAGGAATCCGTATGTATTTGTAAACCTACCCACATTTGTCATATGATGAAATAATATTATTTGTGCTAAATGTGAAGGTGTAGGTAGGTAGATAATAATATTCTGGCTTATATTTTAATAGTTTACACTTAATTTGTTAAATTCCACATATTTCATAATATAAATAATGAGAATATTGAAAAGGAATAAGTCACGTATAACTCCAAACATAAAACTTAAATTTAACATCGATAGGATTCATTTTGAAATGGTTATAAGTCTTTTTTAAATACTTAAATAAATACAATAATTTTTGCATTACTTTTTAAATCAAACCCGGGATCTCATGTGCGGAGATCGCTTTACGACTACTACTGCGCTATGCCGGATTTATACGCAACATAAGCTGTATCGTAATTATAACTTTTCCATTTCTACAATTATAATTATGAAGTTTTCCACTTGTTTCGTGTAGTACACTGATATGCAATATGTGACTTTAATTACGTACCTATTTATTATATGAGAAAAATAGCTTATGATAGCTTTCCAAGCTGGCTAGTACAACATTACCTAACAACATACATACATAACATTACATAACAGATACCTTTAATAATGATCTGTAGTGCGGTTAATTTTAATAGACATCGATGATCAGTCATTAATTGTAAAGGTTAGGTCGTGAAAGCATCTTCACATTTATTTCTGGTTTATAGCAGTCACTTAACTTACTTTAATAATTTAACAGTAGGAAATGTGTTAGAGAGATAATACATCAGACATGAACATACTTCAAATATCAGGTGTTCCAACGCCAAATAAATCAGAACGATTACTTTGAAATTTTATCCTTCCTAATAAGAGATGGAATTTATTATGTTTGGCTAATAATTTAATTTTAAATTTATCTAATTTATCTCGTAGGTGGTAATACTAGCCATTAGTTATTCCAATATAATAAAACGATACATATCCACAGGTATGCGAGGAGCAGCAGTGTGAGGAGCAGGTGTTTCCGCTGGCCGTCAGCTACATGGACAGGTTCCTCGCGCAGCGCGCCATCTCCCGGCAACAGCTGCAACTGCTTGCAGTCACTGCGTTGCTACTCGCCTCCAAGTTCCGTCAGTGCCACCCACTCTCCGTGGACCTCTTGTGTGCCTACACCGACAACTCCGTGTATCCTCATGAAGTCCGGGTAAGAAACTATCAGATACTATACGAGTATATCTAGTCGCGATGATGATATATTGAGTCTGGCTACTCGCCGCGGAATTGAGGGGGCAGAGAACTGATTGGATCGGAAATGACATCAATATTTGTACGCGTGGGTTTACATAGGATTCATTTGATTGATTTAATTTTAGAAAGCATAAAGAATGCAATAGGTATGAGTTACCATGCTCGTAGTTTTTCTATTTTGGTTAAGTAGGTAGGTACTAGGATTACGAAACCCTGGAGTTTCTTCTTCGCCAGTGTCCAGTGTGCACATCACTTATGACTACGGTGACTACGGTTAGAGTAATTTATGAGGCAGTAATTTGCACAGAAGGTAGTCTGGTAGGTATGACCACTACCAACATCTTATTTTATGTATCTTTCATAAATTGCTTATTATTTTATGACTATAGTCTTACGGCTTCGCTCTCAACAAAGTATGTAAACTAATGAGAAAAGTTCTGCTTTAAGATCATTAATTTTATATTTAATAATAAATGATCAAGTAAAAACTTTTTTAATTGCTTTCAAGATTAGGTACCTATTACATTACAATAAAATTATAAAATCGTTGCAACGTCATCATTTAAGTAATCAAAGTATTTACTGATCCTCACTTAACTATTGCTATATACTTTAATTATGTATATCAAGCATATGGAGATGATATTTTGCATTTTTTAGTCTTGTAAATAATCCGTTAATAGATACCTATATAAATAATGCACTGCCTAATTATCCTATAATATCTACGAATAATTTTCAATAAAATTGCTTAAAATTAATATCTAATTACGTATAGATTAATTTAAAAAATGCAATTGCAATATTTATAACTTGTGTGATACGCGCGCAAAAGGTCAATTGCTTGCTATAATGACGCAGTTCACTTTTTACTTCCTGTGCCGACCGCAAGACGGTGTGTATTGCTTTCATTGTCCTGTGAGTGAACTCTATTAGCTGAGTCAAATGTCATTTCTTCACCCCAAAGACAGCTTTATATTACCCGTTTCCTTAAAGTGTTGCTTGTGAATTTCCGGTAATTACTTCTTCCGCAGCCAACAATTCTAGGGGCGGTCTTAGGTAGAAAGTGTCCCTTCTTGTGACAAAGTAGGTAGGTTACTGCGTGACGAATCGAGCCACTGAATTTTCTGCTTTACGCGTTTCCGTCGGAAATGTGGGCAAAGGAACATAGATAACAATCAAAGCTCCTTGGAAGGTACTCATCGGATGCGACACCTGATAGGTTCATTATTACGTTGCTTTATGATATACACTTCCTGGATTTACCAAATACTTCCAGTTGCCAAATTTTGGTTGTCATTTTGTAGATTTTATGAAAATAATAGGTTCGATCGTACATTACGAGCGGAGGCAGGTGATTCGGGAAATTAGTTCACCGTCACCAATGCATTTCAAACTTGTCGCATGATTCTCACGCTATTATAACACCCTTTTCATAGGACACGTCACGTTGATCGCATTAAATTCCTCGTACAACACTTATTACTAATTTGACTAGAATGAGCATCTGTTCAAGTCAACTCATTCACCCGCGACTAGTTCTTTAAGTTTGTAATGGTGTGACTTTGCGAAGGTATTCTAATTTTGACGCCATTTGGGGCGATGAATAACAAAATACCGTGAGAAAAGTATCGTGGACTCGATGTGCGTTTGATAACACCCACAAAACGCCGTATGGCATCGAGGAATATGCTTCCTTCCTCGCAATTAATGCGTGCGATGATCCCGATAACTCGGTATCGCGCATGATAATAAGTTTGAATATCCAAGTACCTATATGAGTTCCCACAATTATACTTCTTGAAATGTCATGCATGAAATATCGAAAAGGGTGACACTATTCCCGCTCATCACGTTGTACCACCTTTTCTCTGGTAATTAAGTTTATATTGTATAGTACAAGAAGACTTTCAAAACAATAACACATAGTGGGGCCGTTATATTCCCACAAGACCCCTTTACTTTCCCCGGATGTCTAAAAATAGTAGTCTTCTAAGGCTTCATGCAACCTCAGTTAATATAGATAGGTTACAACGCCCAAACGCCCTTAACAATTTGATAAGCTTTCTTGCATAAACACAAACCGACTCCTTGGGTTGCCCCTTTTGTTTTGTTTGTAATAGGATTCGCTATTTTTTGCGGTTTCCGTCTGATCCGTCGTGTATGACGGTTACGATTCAGCTGTGGAGAAAACGAAGAGCTATTTATCCATTCTTCAATACCTTATTTAATTATATGTCTATTATGATGTCATTCAAAACATGGTAATTCATACAAGTTAACGAAATGGAAACAATTCGCAGGGGGTTGTTTAGATGTCACCATAAAGTTTGAGCGAAATTCCTTTATGAAGCTTATCATTAAGACAACAATGAGACATCATATCTGTGTATCACACAATTCATGGGAATTATTTGTTTCAGCAATGGGAAGTAATGCTGTTACAGCGATTGAACTGGCAGTTGTCTATTGCGACTGCTTTCGACTTTGTGGAGCCGTTCTTAGCGCGAGTGCCCTGGGGTCGAGGAAATCCTCTGGTCCGCACACACGCGCTTACGCTCACCTCCGTCTGTTATACCGGTAAGAACATTATGTATATCATCATTTACATTATGTTTATCACCAATAATATTTCAGACAATTGATTAATAATAGACAAGCATATGGATAATATTATCTGAAGTTTAATTGCCAAATGTTCGAGAAAGTTTTCAAGATAGCGGATCATCTTTAACGTCAAGTATACTGTACGTTTGCTAGCTTATGCTCACTTTTTAAGTGACTCTTATTTATATTAAAACGTGTTAATTGATTGTTAATTAAGCTTCGTTAGGTGGTTCAGATACATTGGTTTAAGTCTGTCTCTATGGAAACAATTAATTTAAGAATTGTCAGAACATTTTTGTATAATTATGCGGGTTGTTTGTTGCCTTCACATTACGTCATAGTTTTTAGTATACGTAGTGGTACCTTTATTTAAATAACCTTCAATATTTATAAATGTATGTGGCGTAGCAAAAAAGTATGAAGTTTGTGAAAATAATTTTTAAACAAGTATAAAAAAGCTAAAACACTCGAAGATACTCAGTTTTGACTACTAAAAGCAGAGCCAAGCTACGGGATAACCATGAGATTTGGACAATAGGTTTAATTTTTATGAGGTAGACTCGCACTAACAAACGATTTATTGATATTTCGACTTTAAGGGTTTTAAATATTTGTATAATAGTCTGACTTCTCTGGTATTCGCGGGCAACAGCGCGTTAAGAATAACATTTTATTAATTACAATTTTAACTATGTATCAAACTACTAAGAAGTCTAAGAGCTATCATAATATGCTTATTTAAAAAATAAATTTTAAAAATCTAATTCATACCAAAATAAAGACCGGAACAAATGAAAACACTAGATTACTTGCAAGTGATTAAAATGTAGAGTCAATAAACCATTGGCTTGTTGATGCCGAGTCCGCTCTGATAACAAGTCTTGTCCTAATCGCCTAACTGGATTGAAACCCTTGTTTATAAAGTGAGTGCTCGCCCTCTAATGGCCATGCATGGGTATTCGGAGGGTCGGTGGACGCTGTGCTGGCACGCACATGCACTGATATCGCGCACACCTTGTGCTTCACCCCTCTGACCGGCCCCTACCGACACTCCCTTTGTTAAATTATTGCAATTATTGTGTTTTTAGAACAAATAAAAAATGCGCAGTTGGTCCGCAGATGCCTATGTACTTTTTGTAGTTATAAAATTTGCTCTACCTAAAAGCTTTAACTAATAATCGAAACTTTTATTTCTCATATTACAATGAAGTTCTGCAGAAGTTTCCCCCTGTTTCCCGATATTAATTGTCTCTAAGTTAGGGTTTTTATTTAAAGATCTAAAAAAATGTTAAGATAAGTTATATTGTTATAAATATCATAAATATATTGTAAAGAAGAACTCATAAGTTCTTAAATGTCTTTCCAAGCATTACTTTTCTTAAACCGAAAAGTTAAAAAGATAAGCTTTTATTAACACTACAATGCTACAAATACTTACTTATACAATATAGACGTCATTTTGTTGTTGTAACTGCCTGTGGTATCAGCCCAGATGTCAGTGTGTGTTACGATTTTATCTGAACTCCATCTGATTTATGGAATTGACGCCATGTGTACGGGTACGCTATGGCTTGTGGCATGCCAGTTAATGGGTTCGCAGTGAGTTAAAATAATAAGGCATGGTAATTGTTGTATAAATGTTTATTTTTTTCACTTTCACACCACGATCAAAGTATATTTTCGTTATTAGGCCTTTTTTTGTATCAAAATTGAACTCCGTTTAATAACATATGATGGGTTAGCTTACATTTTAAAAGTACTTATGTATAATACTAATCTTCATTTCTGTAATATAGGTAGATGTAGCAACCGAGCATGTAGTCCACCTGGAAGTAAGTCTGTAAGTGGTGACTACCGTTTATGGACATTTGTGATCAACTTCAGATAAAATGAGACTCTTAGCTGAGCAGAATCGTTATGCAATAGACGGTTGTTTCGTTATGCATATAATTCTAAGATTATTAATTCGGTTCTATAGTTAATTCAACAAGTTTTAAGAACGTAATAAGTAAGTATAGTCATTTAACCATATACGCCCCTATGATCTTTTAAATAAGTACCTATTGATAAAAAGTTATTTATGGATATAAACGTCTTATCCCTGTTTAGAATGTTAGTTAAGTTTAAAAGTTAAAATTAGTAATTTACGTAGCTGATTATAATTTTGATTTACTTAAATACCTACAAAATTTTATGATCATTACCAAAGTAGGTATTACTGGCGCAATTTTAGCATTCAGAGAAAGTATAGTTTTCTTAAACACGTTTTTCTTATGCATTTTTAATTTATCAGACTTACCTACTTACCTACAATGACAATAAAAGTAAATCTATCCTTGTTAGATATCTATTTATCCTGTCTTTGAAATGCTATTCCTTCTATTGAAAAGTAGACGTTAATTATATGGTAAATGTTATTTGTAAACTTGTCTTACGCGAGCTTTTTGCTGTAAAGTTCAAAGGTAATGTTTAGTCGAATGGACAATTAGTAAGCCGGCAAAGAGCGGAAGTATTATAATTGTTGGCTACTATGTGTATTACTCAAGGTGTGAATAGGTTAATAGCACTGTTTGAACCCAAAGGTTTCTCCTGTTATGATAGCCGATCCATTTTTGATGTAAACGTAATTTAAGTAGCAGTAACGACCACGGCCTTATGCTAAACTAGTTACTGCCTTCTTTTTCTTATTTTTTTGTTGTCATTGAGAAACTTGTTGGCAGTTAAATTGTGAATCCTTACAAAAAGGATAATCAAGTTTACCAAGTTTTCCTTTAAGTTTACTAAGGACAGTAGATCATTTCATCAACATTTTTCATGACTGAAAATAAATGAGCTAAATTCTCCGTGATGCTTAATTTCTACATTTTTTATAATACATATAAGTATTCTAGAACGTGGAAAAGATTTTTTATATTATTATATTAGTGGCTAAAAATGATTATTTCAATAAAATACACTACTATCGTGTGCATCGTAGTGGGTCATAAATATTCCTACAAAAATTCCGAACACCGCATAGCAACATTTAAATCATATTGAATGACCTACCCTATGAGACATTTAAAAATAAACGCAAAGACACGATCTTGAGCGTTGCGCAAAACTGGGTGCTTTATTTTTTTTATAATTCAAGTAACCGTGTCATGGCCGCGGTGACTTACGAGTCCGAGGGAGCAAGCGCCAGCTGAGTCGGGACAATGGCGAAGACGGGCTACCATTGTTCAGATCTGTCTCGGAATAAGGGACCCTAAGACCGTCTCGACGCGCACCTGGCGTGTTACCCTAAGCTATCTAACTCGATATAAGCTTAAATCTCAAAGTTCCGAACTCGCATTTCCGCTCCAACCCTTCCGATTTGGTTCTGACGTAGCTTATACGTTTTTGTCATCTTCCTTTGCAAGACAGGAGTTAAGTATGATGATATCGCAGCCTGAGAATAGAAATGCAATTTCTTAATTTTGAAAGTTACAATAAACATTTAAAATCCTTAGTGACACCGCATTCGTGGTTTATAGCGGCGTAGAACTGCTATAGTTTTTCGTTAAACTCGTAATATAACGGGTTAGTTATTCGAACTTTGGTTTTAGACTCAAAATGTTTGTTACTTTTAGACAAAATTCCTGTTTTGCTTGAATTCAGTAACAAACGACCATTCATTACATGAAAAAAAAAACAGTTTTCAATGTATTGAAAACCTTTACAACAATCACTTACAAGTTTCACACGACTAGACAATACCATTTTTGCGACCCTTGCGATGCACAATTTGCACAAGGATTCACTATTGGGGCGCAACAGGTTTCACAAACGGAACTTAACGGTTCCTGGAGACAGTTAGAAACGTTCATTTGCTGGCAATTAGACGGGTAAGACGAGGGTGTAGTCTTAGCCCCCGTTCAGCAGATGTTGAGTCCAACTGGCGGGCAACCTGTCGCAACGGATCGCGTCGGTCCGTTGCCCCGCGAACAGATTACGCCCGATACGCGAACCGCTATTGTTTCCAATTTTTGATAAGCTTGTTAGTAGCCAACGGTAATGTTCCGTGCCCATGTAAAAAGATTTTTATTCCTACCCTTAACTACCTGACTAATTTAGACCTCCTCTTAGATTGCAAAGGATTGGAAAATGAATTACAAGATGCATGCAATCTTGTCCGTTAAATTTTTTATTTTATAACGACCACGTGAATATTTTAAGTTTTTATAGAAAAACGTTAGCGAACGTTACTTTCTAGGATTTCCTTGGGGAGGGGCATAAATTAATTTGCAATACATCGCTATAACGAACTCTTTTTTAAAGGACGAGCTTGAATTGCGATTAAGTAGGTGAGTAGTCGGGCGTTTTTTCTGATTAACGTTATGACGCGGTCGCGTGTTACGATAGAGGTTTTTCTTTAGAGCAAATAGCTAGCGTGAAGAAACTTGTAAGGGCATCGTAAGGAAGGGTGTAGGTGGCTGACCCCTCGTGCTTGCACGGAGGCAGCGAACGCAAGGGTCGCCAGGTGTCGCCACATCTGCCGCACATTCGGCACGCCTCCACCCAACGCGACTTACCAAGTGTATCAAGTTGTTTTGCTTCATTGATTCGATGTCGTCACCAAGGAATTTGTATTCGTAGGATTTTTTTATTTTCTTTTTGATCGTCAGTCGGATGAATTTATCAGGTTCGTAAGCTATTGACAATGTTTCTAATACGATAACTACTAGTATAACTACAGTTTCTTCTTGATGTGTAATTCCTTCTTGCTATCTTTATGAAATCGGAATAATAGAATTAGGTACAAATTTGTGACCTGAGTCCATTCAGTCCAAAAAATGAAACTTAAAAGAAAAATATCATCTAATTATAGCTTTTGATAAAATTAAGAAATATCATGGATATCACGATTTTGGACCAAATGGCCGATATTGTCCTAAGACAATATATAGCTCAACAAATTTGGGCTCTGCAGATTAGTTTCTATTGAGAGGTGTAATTTATTACGGTTTTTTTATAGATCTCACCTCATGAGATCAAGATAGAGTCCTTCGACATCTTTATTTAACATCATGGATATTACGTATAATTCTGCGGAGATTACGATGACGCTTAATAGGGAATTTTTAACCGTTGGAAGAATAGACCCAAACTATAAGACATTTGAGTGCGTAAGATTGGCTAGGTGACTTGGGCATAAACTTTCAAGGCTAACAATAGGGTCCCCTTTTCGTCCGTGGCAAAATTGCAGCTGCGCTCTCACTTAGAAGACGTAAGATGTAAATTACCATTATTCGGGGTCCATTGTCCTCGGTAGGTAGGCACAAAGATGTCGACTGGGTCTGTGCACAAATCTCGCAGCTGTTCGATTTTCCTTCCTTATTCTTAACGACAACAATGCGCAACGTATATGCATTGTGCAAATGTATCGGGATGATTTTTTGCACGATTTATTTGAACTTTGCTTGGTGACTTATGTTTTGATGTTGAGCATTTCATAGGAGATTTTTTATCACTATATTTTTCCCATTTCTCTGTGGTTTCATATATATCTGAGAAAAGGCATTATTTAATTTAAACAATATTTTAATTCATTTCCATGTTTGATTCATTTTTCATTCCGAAAAATACTACATATACCTACTTAATATTAGTATCGTTTGTTATGTTTAATGCCAGATGTACAGTCTCGAGGCGGATTTGGATTTTATTTTATTTTTCGAATCGTAAGATATAAGATATAAACAAAGATGCAAGGACGCTAAGATGCAAGGTGTTCGGCCACCTGTCCGCGGTTATTATCTCAACAGATGTGTTCTACCTGCGCCTGCGCTACGTCTGACGATCGCCCAAATATAACTCTATAAAAACCAATCACGCAAGCAATATACCTCACCAATAAATGTACCTTTGCAATAAAAATGAAGTTTAATAAAATTATCACATCCATGTCTGTGCGGCTTGTCAGGCGTGTATTAGATATAGTTTTTAAAAAGTAGCATGGCTTTGTCATATTTAAAAAATTTATACAAACTCCATGAATCGTACATATAGTGCGTAGAAACAATTTATCAAAATTGTGAAATATCTAGTTTTTCGTTCTATATTTCACTATATCGTAACCGGAAACGTAGAAACTGCAAGTTCTAAAATAATGAAAAATAAATAGAGCTAACATCTATTGAAATTACTATTGTAATTTAATTTTTATTAAACTTTATTTTCTTTTTGTCAACAGAGACGGAATTCTTGTTGGTGCCGCCCTCGCTAATAGCAGCAGCTTGCATTACGGCGGCTGCGCGAGGATTGCGCGTAAGAATGGCAGTCAGCGACCTGTGCGCCCTCACGAGGACGCCACCGGCCGCTGCCGAGCTGGTCGCCAGACACGTTGAACGTGTGCTCGCCAGGGAGACGCAACCACAGGAACCCAGGACCCGCCACGTTCAACCCACCAAGCAACCCACACAGGATCAGACGCAACTCCCCAACACACCCACCGATGTTCAAGACGTCCGATTCTGATGCACACGTGTATCGTCAAGATTTACAACAATGCCACTGTTATACAAGTTACGATAATGTCTTTCCTGAACAAATATCGAGTCAATTGATCTCATCGGTATTAAAGGAATTGTTGTGAATCGAGTATAATGTTTTTTCGGGTAGTACCGGTAGTTTTTTTGATGCGCACCTGGGGTGTACAAAAAGTGGAGGTAGACAATTTTTTTCAGGGCATATTCGGATGGCATTCAAGGAGGATTGTTCATTGATCTCAAATTATTGTTATGTACAATATTGCTATGTAATAGATTCTCGTTATTTATTATAGGAGACTTAATTGTTCTGTACCTAACTGATTTACAGAGTTGCATCGCGCTTGTTATATTTATACCTATAAATTCGATCTCCATTGATTCCAAAAATAAATTATAAGACTATTTATTATATACCAAAAGCCGATCCATGAAATAATGTGTTTTTTAACTAAACGCAAATAAGAACATTTTATCACATGTCTGTTTGATTTTTAGATAAGGATGAAATATTATATAGATTCCATTATGTGAATATTGTAAGTGGACATGTTTTTGTGTGGTTTGTATGATCGTAATTATATTTTAAGATCTCAAATTGTAGCAAATTCCAAATGTCTGTACCTATAGCGTAATTGTGTTTAGTATTAACGAGTTAAAATGTTAAAATTTGTATGTAATATTTATTTAGGTCGATGTTAAGTTTTAGTAAATTCTAGTCAATGTTTTACACATTCCTGTTTTCGACCAAACTTTATGTAGAATTAGGTAGTGAATAAGTAATGTATAATGTATTGGAAGAAGCGTTTGCTACGAAATGTTCAATTAAATTAAGTGCACATTAACATTTTAATGTACAACAATACTCATTAAGTAGATACTATGTAAGGAATATGAGGCAAGTGTGAAACTTCCAGTGTTGCTCAACTGTTTTATATGACTGTATACAATATACATAGATACATTGGAAGTAATGGCGTTGGTTTGTAAGCGAACAGGCGAGGCGCGTCGATCGTTACGCGGTGCTGATTAAACTAATTAAAACCATCTAATAACCGAGCTTTCAAGTTTCTCTTGGCATTGTATTGTAAGCTTTTATAAATGATGTTTAAATTGCTGCATCTGACCTGAGTTAACTTAAATTGTATCTGTTATTTGTATTAAAACTGGTTTTCTCACACGTAACTCTAATATGAACAAACGAATTTTCTTCATAGATTCAAAGTTTGTATTCAAAAATTGTTTGTTACATTTAAAAAAGTGTTAAGTAAAAAGCATACCAATTTTCTCGGTTATAATTAAACGCCATTAAATTGTATAATCATTAAAATAATATCCAGACATATGCGCATTGGATTTGATAATGCAACTTAAAATATCTTATGTTGAATGTTTGTTGTTTATTGCCACTAAATCATCCACGACTTTTTATATTTTGCTTTTGTATAGTTTTTAGGATTACATTAGTTTATTGTAGTTTTATTGAGGTAAAGATCTGGTGTATTTGTTGTATAAATTATAAAAATAAAAAAAAACCTTTAAATTAACAAGTATGTAGTTTGATTATAATACTCGTATTATACGTTTTTGACATACCTTTATCATATTTATCACCATACCTCCTGATTCCATGTGGAATCAAATATAAATGATAGGCTCTTTTAAATCGTAGTGTGCGTGACAGGTGCGCGCTATTGATGTGTCGGTATAGGTACGTAATGTTATAATATTCTGTCTGTGTGGTTTAAAGGAATGGCAAGAAAATCGACGCTATCTACATACGAGTACCACATATCTATCTACATCGTATTGAGTTTATCTGGATCCGTAACTAATAAATAATATTAGATTTTTCTTTCGTTGTGGGTTTCATGAATGCATATAAAGAAGTATTCACAAAAATGTATTTAGAAGACAGAAATTTAAATGACTAATTCAGATATCTGACTGGCCGGGGATCAAAAGTAGAACCCTGTACGTATCAAATCGACATAGTGATCACGTGACATTGCTACACGATGTAGTAACAACAATGAACATGTGAAATAACTTAGGTATTCATTTTTATAATTATTGGAAGAAAACGAGCTTGCGTTGCAGTCCATCCGGTGTCTAGTGGTCGTTGGTAATCTCGACAATATATATGGAGGGATGGAGAACAACAGGGCAAGAGGTATCCTATCTGGGTACAATCATAGACGCAGAAAACAATCGGATTCTTAAAAAGACTTTTGACAATTAAATTTTGACAAAAATCTTTATTTTTTCATATACACATTACCTAGAAATAGTAGGTACTTTTTTCATGTTTGATATAGTCCTTCCCTTAAAAGGTTTAAAGGTGGACGAACGCTTTTGCTCCGGAGGCAGTGGTGCTTCTATCTACTATTCCTATCACGCTTATTTATGTGTAATAACGCTGTGTTCAGTGATATATGTAGGTAAGACAAGGAACATAAGATACTTAACCGAGACCTTTCAACTTGGTTCTCAAATTTTATAGGTGTCGATTTCAGGTGTCCATTGGCAGCAGAGGCCACTTACTATCAGATCGCCTCGATGGATACTCCTATACCTACTATAAAAAAGTCACTGCGATTGGCTCATGCTTACTGCTATGCCTACTGCCGTCAACAACGCTCTTGCGATGGTTACTGCATTGGGTGATTTTTACATTTATTTAAGACATAGCAGACCGTTTCTGGTGCCGTCGAGGACCATAAACACATACAGAATACACTATAAACCTTAGTTCATGGATATAGTAGGATCCTACATCTATGCTATAAACATATTGTTGCACACTAACATTAACATGTATTCCACCTAAGGATATGCGATAAGGATATCCCACTGTTGCCTCTTTTTATAATAATAACTAACGATAAGGCAGACGGGCTACCTGATGAAAAGTAGTCACCGCTGCCTATGGACATTTGCAACACCAGACGAGTCGCTAATGCATCGCCAGCTTTGAACCTCTGGCTTTTCGCACCGTTTGGCCATTTATAATGACACAGAAATCCAAACAAAAAATAACAATTTATTTATTAATTTGAAAAATAATGTACTAACATAAGAACGAGTAACATTTGCGAGTATCGTAAACTTGAACTTTCTTATAAACTTATAAATAAATCCAAAGCTTTCCTAAAGAGCGCCATCTATTTGCTACGTGATAAATTAATATGAAATTGGTTACAATGGCTTTCGTATCATCTGTGACCTTGCGTACAGGTTATATTTATATCTGACAATAGATGGCGTAATCATAAGGGTGAGATAGTTTATTGGTGTGTTGGTAGAGGGCGCTTGTAAGTAGGATATAAGATTGGAAATATGTTACGTTAATGCCTGATATTTTTAAATGAGATGAGATCAATGATGAGATACATTTACAGCATGTTAGAAAAAATATGTGATACGCTTAAAATATATAAGTATGTATTAAGTAATATAAAACACTTAGGAAATTTAAGCTGACTGTATAATTAAGTAGTTTTTAAGCCGACCGAAGTAATTGTAAGTAAAATTTGTAGGTTAAATGTTAACAAAGTTTTAATATAATTCGAACACAAAAAATGCAGGTTTGTGCATTTTACTTGGTTTGTGGCTTAACACTTAAGGTATAATGAACACGCTTAAGACTTTTGGCTGCTCTAACAAGAGTGAATACTTTTTGTCGAAAGTTGCATATGATATGACACTTATTTTAAATGCATTGATTTTCAAGTTATTTTATTTATATTTTGGATTGTGTTTCTCTGAGTCTCTACATCAGGTGCCAAATTTGAGATGTAATTTCTACTCAATATTCTGACTACATAGTTTATGTTATTTTTGCTTGCAAAATTTGCATGTTTCGGGAGCACAGGACGTATACGAGTAGAAGCAAATTCTTATATACATATATATTAAACTACTTGTGAACAATGAAGAACACAAGTTACACACTTGTGTAACGTCGTTCATGATACATATTTGCTTTTTCATATAGTAGTACATCTGGTGATAAATGGTTGACCACAAAGGCGTTGCTAGCCTTGATACTAGGTTGAAACACGTCCGATAAGTGTTACCACATCTTGTCATGCCTTCCAAACCAGAACATAGCAGTGCTTACACTACTATAAAGAGAAAAGAGAAAAAGGTATAGCGGTGGTGCCGCCGGATTCGAACTACAAGAGACTCTACCACCTTCAAAACCTTGCTTTCGTTAATAATACTACCTACTTCCTGATATTGTATTACTAATCATTTTATGAATTTTTATTAATTAAATGTTACTAACTCGCAAGAGGTCGTCCAAAATATAGCGTTAGCAAATTATTGCGTTTTTTATTTATTATTTGGTCATCACGAATATACCCAGCATTACACATAGGTAGTTAGGTACCTACTATCAAAGATTTTTAGGCACGTTACCTATTATATTATAATTATAATCGAGTAGGTTACAGTCGTAGTCATGTACGTAGGTAC
>DWPV01002878.1:0-16289 GCA_018251915.1 Urbanus proteus proteus
GGTAAGGGAGATATTTATTCGAGACGTTCCAACTTAGTCTTCAGAGGTAGCAACGCATGACCAACCTCTAGTAAGACTTTTCTTATCAGATAGCCCATGGGCAACAGTGGACACTTACCTTCAAGTGGAAAGCATGCTCGTTTGTTATTCCCATATTATAAAAAGAGTTCGATGAACTTCACTATACAATTAAGATTACATTAGATCTCAAAGGAAAATAAAAATTTCCCTATGTTTGGTCCACACAACAAGAGGCAATTAAGACCGATGTTATATAATCCAACATAAGTACAGGCATCCAAATCCAGTGGAGCTGGTGAATATACAAAAATAATATCGTAGTATTGACACGGATCCCCTGTAAGCCACAATCGATTTGCGTGACACCGCAAATATTTGCGCTGATCTAAGCCGGTTGGCATATTTGTCACGTTTGTAATGTGTTTGCAGAATTACTCGCGTGGAACGGGGTTGCTTATCGCGGATCCCGTATTTAGTGGCTGGCTTATTTTTCAAAACAAATATTGTGTTCGATTATCGAATATACGCTTTATTTATTCGTTTCTTTACGTAGGGACTTGATATGAGATAAGAGTTTCTACCCCTTCAGACTATGAATTTTTACTTCGTTTAGTATTTATTTTTTCTTCTTTGGTAAGGAAGTTCCTATAGTTATAAAGCGAGAAGAAATGTGACAACGGTGCCATTACAATCGAAAACGATCTTTTTAACCTTTGTTGTATTTAATAAGGAATTACTAGCGTGATAAACACAGATTTAACAATATTTTATTCATAAGGTTTATTTGAGAGCAGATTATTTGATATAAATTATGAATTTACTTGGATGTTATATGTATGTTGTATTTAAGAGTTTATGTGTATTTTTTCATATCAGATACGTGGAAAATCGTAGATGTTGCGGCTATGAGTATAGTAAGACTGTTTATGTCGGTATTCTACGCTTGCTCTGTTTTATCCAATTTTGTGCCAGATTCTATTCAGCCTAGCCAGGCGTTATTGATTTCTATCTTGTACACACACATTTTGGTAAAACAGTATCTTGCTGCGACATCTCGTTTTGATTAGGACTAGTAACCGTATGTAAAGATACAATTAAAAAGCAGTGGTAACTGAGTCGCTACTGACAGATGTGTTACCACTACGTTGTCATAAAAATAAGACAGTTTCTGGTCACCACAGCGGCCGAGTTTGCAATGGTCCAATTTGCGTCGTATGTCGTATATGTCTGATGAAGTATAGACAAAACGTGTCCTTCAATGATCTCATCCTTAAAAGAAATGTAGTCCACATGATGGTAAGTTGTCACTTCCGCCCATGGACATCTGCAAGACAATATTAAACAGATTTATCTGCCGTCAATCACAAGTATGTTTCTACTGCCGAGGATAAAGATGGGCGTCTCATAATGAACGAGCCGGATATTTCATAATTCTATTTTTAATTGATAGATGCATACATTAATAGGTTTCCATTAAATAAGATATTTTTGTTTAGGAGCAATCCGCGGCATAATAATCGAGCCGGCGTCCCGTCGCCTGGAGCCCGTGGAGGTGTTCCGGGGGGTGCCGTACGCGTCGAAGCCGGCGCGGCTGGGCGCTCCGCCCCCGCTGCAGCCCTGGCCCGGCACCCGCCTGGCCGACGCCTTCGCCCCCGTCTGCCCGCAACGTTACCCGGATATTTCAAACAAGTAACCATATTGCATATTCTAACTATATGCCCAATGTGTAGATACTCTTATATTCACGAAAAATGTAGAAATTATTCGTTCGTAATTCAGTGGTAAGTACTTAGGTACTAATTTGGTGGTGCCTACCTACGATTCTCCTCCTGTGCGAGTTCCAGTCGTACTTGGTCAATATTTTACTTAAAACATTATTATCTATATTTTACTTCTTCAACGTGGTGAAACCGCGGGGATCATCTTGTTTTAAAATAAACTGAAATGAAATTATACAAAACTCTGAAATGAAATTAGAAAAAACCTACATTTATGCGTTATTATGCCTACATATACTCGTATGTACGTTCTGCCATCTGCAGAATATATCAGCACTACACCTACTCGAGTGCTCAAGGAAGAGACGCACATAAATAAATAAACAACCTCTTACACTATCCCCTTTTTCTCATTAAAAATATTTCCCTCGCAAATCTTGACACAATTTTTAATAGTCTCGTTAGAAATGTTTTATCGTCGGAACGTCAGAAAGAAAGCAAACAGCTTTGAAATTACCTTATCTTCTGTTTAATCCTTCCGAGATTTGCGTTCGAATATTTCACTTCCTAATTGTCTCATCGTAAGCGTATTAAGAGAAAACGGCAAAAAGAATTTATAGTAGTTCGCTAAGTAGTACCCTCGCCACATGTTATGCCATTTGTTCCTTTTTACCTCATTTTGGTTAGAAGTTACTTTAGAATATTATCATCCATTCATCACCCTTTTGAGGTTCACTGCTAGACATAGGCCTCCCCTACTTGGCGCCACCTGGTCCTCCAACCGGTCCTGTGCCTTCTGAATCCAGCGGTTTTCCGCTGTCGGGGGCGACCTGTGCTCCTTTTGCCTAAACGTGGTCTCTACTCGAGGACCTTTCTTCCCCAAAAACACTCGCTAATTGACTCGGGTGATACATAATTGTTCAAGTTCTGTTATATTATTTTTACCGTCTCTGCAATATTAAGTGGGTTGTAGAGAATTTAATAATATTGTAAAACTAATTCCATAATTAAACTTCATAGAGTTTATTTTTTATCTTTCTACAGACATTGTATTACTTGAATTTCTTTAATAAAAGTTCTTCTTTTGTAATAATTAATACGTTTTCTTTTTGGTTATTAAACTATGTATATTTTTATTACAAAAGCTGTTTTAAATAGTGTAATTGTACTGTGTTCTCTTTTTGCTTGTTATTCAAGCACCAAGTAGCTAGATTGTTAACTGTCTACACTAAAGATGACAGTTATACGTGTACAATGTATTACAATAATATGCCGTTATAAACCGTTATAACAACTATTTATTAGTAAATTACACACTTGTCTTATTTATCTGCTCAATAACAAATTTCATTTCACGTCGTGCAATAATGTGTAGCAATATGCCAAAGAAGTACCTTATATGTGCACTCCGAAGAGACTTTTGAAATGACATCACTTACGACATTAAATAAGGAATTAATGCATTTAAAAAATAAGGCCTTTATAACTAACACAACTTTGTCCACAGGACAGCAGCGCTATCCAGGATGCCGCTGGGTCTGTACAACGAGCTGAAGGCCACAGTGCCGCTGCTCGCAAATCAAAGCGAAGACTGTCTCTACCTCAACATCTACGTGCCCGGTAGCGGTGAGTTCCGTTATAACTTCATACATTTATAAGTAAATCGAATAAACATATAATATCATCATCACCAACCGAAACTGTGATAAGAAATTAAATCGAGCTCGAAGGACCATTGTCACTAAAAATCACTTACTCCGTTGGCCCAACGATCCGAAGTGAATCTTGGCCTCCGACACGAGAAGTCGCCATTGTTCACGGTTCTGTGCAATTTCTTGCCAGTTGTGTTATCCAAGCTCCCAGAGGTCCCTGACTGCTTCATCTTTCCGGCGTTATTCAGGTCGTCCGACTGGTCTTCGCTCATTAGTGACGCCTAGGTATGCTCGTTTTGCAGCCCGATCTTCACCCATTCTCTCCACATGTCCGAAAAATCAGCTCTTAGCTATTTATGCAGAAGTCGAGTTGAAATAAATGCAATTATTTTCATAATACAAAATTGCCTTTATGCAAAAAGTACCAGCAATTTTAAAAATACGTTGTTACGGTTTCATACAAAATGAGAATTGCACAAATCGCACAAAGTACAAAGCGTTTTGTGAAACAGTGTACAGGCCATTAGTTGATTTTAATTTCTGTAAAAGGTACCAAAATAATTTCACGGTCGCTAATGAGGGCGGCTATTGCCCGAGGGAGTTCCAGTTCAGAAAGACAATTAAATGAATGCCTTAGAAATTTAATGAAATATCTACATTATAATTTACTAGATAAAATGGTCGGTGTCATAGAGCAATATACATTTATTTGTTTAGAAATGCCATTATCACAATATTATAATTATGTATGAGTCATAATAATTATTTTCTTTGATAGTTGCAAATTTATTGTACCTTTGATTGTTTATTTTGATATTTAATTATCTTTGTAGGATAACTTCGTATTTTATTTGAAATTATTTGTAACTGGCTGTATTTATGAGATTTTCTGTTACATAATGAGCGCTCATTAACATACTGATTTCAAGCTTACGTTTACGTTTTATAATAAGTTGGCACCTCTGTACGTTCACATGTCTGTGGGGTTGGTATTTTCAAATGCGAGGTCTTTACAAAAAGAATTGTAGAAACGTTTGTTAGTTTAAAACTAAAACATCAGTTGAAGCAACATTTTCCCGTCATTATTTGAACAAAGAAATTATCTTAATAATACGTTTTCATTATTTAAATGACTATTATTCTGCCTCCCTTTTAGTTTTGTTTCTGTTAGAATGTTTCAATTTCTAATTAATTATCTCAAACTAAATACGAGCTCTGAATAAATTAATGTTTCAAAGTTGAACTAAGTATGTTAACGGTAACCAATGTCATAGTTTATGGAGTAAGCACATAAGTACATAACCTACAAACAAGGAGTTGGTGAATTATGTTGAAGTTTGCAACACTTAAACTCTGTTTATAAGATGTTGAAATGCCTAAAATGTTCGCTTAATTAATAATTCTGCGTAGTAAATGAATAAGAGAGGCTGGAGAATGCCCTAGTTTAAATGTGTAGGATATTTACAGTGCTTTGGGCAGTATTTCAGTTTGTTTATTAAAAGTATCAAACGCTTAGTGATATTTATGTGGGCACTACCACATAAACGAAATCTAAATAGGACTGGGGTCTTTCTGAAGCCTAATCATGAAATAACTAATAGGCGTATCGGGCATCTAGTTTTTGGATGTGGGGATAATGTTGCTTGCCTCACGATGTTAGCCCGATGGTAGCAATCACGGGGTATTCGTATGTAGGGCCTAGAGCTATTACTATTATTATTATTTAGTTAAAAAGACGACGCTTTCAACACTCATAGCCCCACAGTAGGATTTTCTCCTGTGTCGTAGGTGCCACGGACATATAAAGACGATTACACAAACACCCAAGCCCAGAACAGAAATCTAAATTCATCATTTAGATATCTGTTTAGCCGGGAATTGAACCAAAGACCCACTGCGCGACAGACCAGTATGATGACCGCTCCGCCACGGGTGTCGTCAATTTGTTGGTAATTTGATCGGTCATCACATGGTTGATCTTCTGTTTGATATCTTTTTGTATTCTCAGTGTAAAGGTTGTTGTTGTGTGCAGGTGCGCGTGGCGTGGAGGCGCCGTACGCGGTGGTGGTGTGGGCGGGCGCGGCGCACGAGTGGGGCTCGGGGAACGCGCTGGACGGCGCCGTGCTCGCCGCGCGCGCGCATCTGCTGCTCGTCACGCTTAACTATAGGATAGGATTGTTAGGTAACTTGGCTTTTGAAGTAGTTAGCGTACAGTCTACGTAATGGTAAGTGGTCACAGCCGGCCAACAATATGATCCAGTCCATGTAGAACAGAGGTTTTACTACAACTAAGATGTAGAATATGTATGTCAGCCGGCATCAACGCCCTTCCACAGCAACGTAAGAACTGCATCAACCGAGACGTAGGCGGAGCGATGAATCTCGCTGGTCAAAACATATTGCTTCTACATACACCTTATAAAATTGCTTGTAACAGATTTAAGCTGACAAATCTACATTATATAGCCTCCATGTGACGGTGCGATTGTTTAATATGTAAAGGTAAGTTTTATGTCCAATCGACCTTTTATTTTTCTGATTTTCTCTGTAATTTATAATGAGTAAATAGAAAAGATACTTAGAAACTTAGATGAGAATTATATTGCAATATGGTAATTATCTTCACTTCTAATTCAGACATTATTAATTTATATTAAGTACATGGCAACTCAAAAGTCCTGTACAACAATTGAAACTTTTCACGGCACAACACGCACCTAAGAAATTAATTTATTACGCCCTCAATTATTTCATAAAACCCAGTGTATTATTATTATAATGTAAGAGCCGCGTCACAAAAGAGAATTCTCTAACTTTCAAAGTTCTTGAAAGACAATATAACAAGGGAACGCCTCGGTGCCAACTTGCTCGAGAAATAAACTTTTATTAGAACACCTTTTTAATGACGTTTCAATGGCACTTTCATTGCAGGATTTAAGAACAAATTCTTCTGTAGCACTTTTATCTATAATTTTATTAACATAACTTTGTTCAAAAACAAAGTGATTCATTAGAACTCTTATTTAATGTTCTTCTTTTATTAAAGTCTTTTCTCGTAGACCTTTGTTTCTTTCGAAAAATTACCTATTTATCTAATCTTTGATACGAAACATTATCTTCATTATTTATTAGTCTAGCCATGACCCGAAATAACTTACCAATATTTATTATAATAATATGTATCATGTTAAATAACGTGGAACCTATAAAACAGATCGTACTGCTGCCACTCTATTGCCATACCCTAGCAGAGTTCATATGTGCCATTCAAATAATGTTATCTACCACCAAAATGTAATAACCATATATTGCAATAGAGTATTGAATATGTAGCTGAAGCAAAAGCCTGTAGCTTTTCAATATTTGATATGACACTGACATCCGATATCTGCTCGAAATATTTACTGGGCCTATTATACTCGTATATTATGAATCATTGGCTTATTGAGGGGATTAAATTGATTGAGAATATTGGATGAACAAAGTGTGACATGTTGCTTATTAGGTTGGTACTTGTTTTTACGTCGTTCAACATAACCATCATCACAGTAGAAAATAAACAGAACAAGAGTAAAATTAGCAAAATTTATGTTGAACCTAAAAATTATCAACATTTTTTACACTCATACATAAAATCTTAGGATGGGGCACTAGGATTTTCTCTTGCGCTATGGGTGTCATTGACACACCGACGAATAAACAAGCACCCAGACCCAGAACAGAAATCTAAATTTATCAATCAGATATCTGTCTTGCCGGGGATCGAACCCGGAACCAATTTCGCACACCGAAAGGACACAGGACCGATGTGGTAACCGCTCCGCAACGTGAGTTAGCAAACGTTGTGTTGAGTTTTAACGCTACAAAATTAATAACACATATTCTTATGTTACTTCTCATTCCTAGGTTATTTAACTCCGGGTGCATCAGACGAGGTGTCCCTCGCCGGCGGAGCGGCCATGCTGGACGTGGCCGCGGCGCTGGCGTGGGTCAAACGTAACATTGCTGCGTTTGGTGGCGACCCCAAGCGGTTGACGTTAGCGGGCCATGGGGCTGGAGCGTCGTTGGCCAATGCTATACTGATGCTGCCGGCTACTAAAGGTATCCTTTCTCTCAAGTTTTTTGATATAAGTTTATCTATAGTTAACGGCCGTGTTAAGCACTGCTGTTTTCTGGCTTGAAGGGTGTGGTAAAGGAGACTTGCTTATCTAAGGCGTTCCAGCTCCGTCCTCAGGGATAGCAACGTATCTGTAGTCAACCCCAGGTATGACCGTGATCATATCTGGAGTTGATTACAAATGTCCATGAGTGGCAGTGGCCACTTACCATCAGGTGGACTGCAAGCTCACATGTTATAAAAAAAATCTAGAAGTCTGTACTCCTCTCCCATGACTTATATTTTAATTATTCCGGTGGGCAATCAAATGCATGAGATTCAAAATGTTCTATGTAGATGAGATCTTATTCCAGGTAAAATACGAGTTCGAGGTCGAAGCCTAAATTCGAGGTCGAGACCTAATTTCGCCAACGAACGAAAAATCAGCGTTAGTTAAAGTTCGGAAAGGCATGATCCAATTCTTTTATTCACTTATACTACCAATTGTTCCAATAGTAAAAGTATTATTGGTTTAGCTTACCAAAGTTTTCTTAGCATAATAAACAGAACATAATTGTTTCAGGTTTAGTATCAAGAGTTTTATTGCTGAGTGGTTCAGCTCTGAGCCCCGCAGCGTTGGCGCCGGACCCGGCCTTGGCAAGAGAACATACGGCTCAGGCTTTGAGGTGTCCCAGAGACTCCGCGGGTGAAGATCATTGGTAAGAAAAATAACTGACCATAGCAGCAAGATTTATTTCGATAAATCTGCTATTACAAATCCAGGGATATGTATGATATTATCTAAAACTAGTCAAATATGCGCTTCCATTCTGAAAATCGAAGTTACATTTTTACGTCTACCTTATAATGTTAAATATCTCGAATACTGGCGTGGCTATAGCAAATACCGTATTATAAAATTATTGGCAGCTGCGTCTAACGATATTCATGAGAGATAATAGCCGATTCGCAATTTCGAAACGATTGCCAAAATGCGTGGGGCATCGCCCGTATGATGCCCATCGTTTTTTATATTCCCACTTAACAATAACGCCAGTATTTTTATAACAGATATTTATATTTTAATAACAATATTGTTAGGTTAGTAACATAATGTTAATGTAAAACTCGAAACTTATTCGTTGATAAATGTGAAATCATCATTACAATGTCCTTTTATAGATCTTAATAACTTACTTATTCAAAGTAGAATTAATTTACGACTTATATTAATCCCACCAGGTTAGCGGCATGTATACGTTCCCGTCCTCTGGCCGTTCTTCTCGCCGTGGATGCACCAAAGGCCAGGTTCCTCGCAGGATGGGCTCCATCAGTACCGATGACCAAAGACGTCCAAGGCCAAGCTCCGACCAGGGCGTTGCATGCCAGTGAAACATTCCTAGAATGTTCGCTGGCAGTCGTGGTCACTACGACTGAGAGCTACCAGTACTTCAGTGAAGATGATATTAGACATGGATTTGAGGAAGAACATAGGTAAGGAGATTCTTGTATCGTTTTGTATTCGTTTTAAGAAGCGAGTCTGTTTGTAATTTAGATTTAACTAACTTGTCTGGAAAGTAAATGGTTCTCACGATACCAAACTTCAGTTCATCAAATATAAAACTTGTACGCCGGCTGTTTATTTGAGAATACTAAAATCTTTTACCAATTACGTGAACATCAACAAAGAAACATTCTGAACAATTTGTAACATTTTGAACAAGTCTGTAAATGTTACCAAGTATTTCTTAATAATTAATGTTTACAGTTAGATATGAAGTGAATTTGGTCCGGATTGTAATTAGAGTAGTTTGTCGAAGTTGCTATTGTTACTGAACCGCAGCGGATTTCCTAAGCGACGTTAAATTGACCTCAAGCTACTGCGACTTTGGATTCAATAATGGCTTTAGCTTGAAATTACGGACTTAAATCTCGCTATTGGATTATCGGCTAACAGCTTCCGAGTTGAAGTTTCCAAGAAATTTATGTCTTGCCAAGATTTCTCGCGCTTTATTTTATTTTTACCTTGGAAATTGAGAAAAGTGCTCTCATTTTCTTGTATTGGATTTATCGTTCGATTAGACAGAAAAGAAAACGCATAAACATTTAACAAGTTATTACGCGTTAAGGAATTTATTATCTTGATCCTATCAATATTTATTTTTTAAAAAATTGAACCTGAACTAAAACACATATAGAATTATAATTATTTATATAACTTGGTGTAATGTAAATGAATCAATAGTACATTAACTTACGTTTTAATCTAATAAGAGTGCGCTTTATGGTATCTTTCATATTATACACTCATTGATTCATCAACAAGGTTGAACAGGCACCTAGGCAAGCGTGCTACATCGTAGGCCTCATTATTTAACATCAGGTAAGATTGAGGTCAAACGTGCGCCTATTTCAGTATAAAAAAAATCACAATAAAAGAACCTGAAAATGTACCCACCCAGGAACCGCATCCTCCGCACATACGTGCGCAACGTGTACCGTTACCACCGCAACGAGATCTTCGCGGCGATCCGCAACGAGTACACGGACTGGGAGAAGCCGATCCAGCACCCGATCAACATCCGCGACGCCACGCTGGAGGCGCTCAGCGACGCGGCGGGCGCGGCGCCGGCGCTGCGGGCCGCGCAGCTGCACGCGCGACGCGGCGCGCGCACATACTTCGCGCACTTCGCGCATCAGACGAAAGATGCGGAGTATCCTCAGGTACATAAAAACAGAGCCTAAATTTCAATTCTGTGTTTACGCTTATTAAGTGCTTAAGGGTCTTCCGGTGTAATATCAACAACCAATGTGGTCACAAACATGTCTGCCGCAATATATTTAGGCTCAAGTCCAGCATTTAATTAAAAAAAACTGTTGGATTAATTCTGTGCGCTTGTGTATATCCATGACACATATGAGTGTAGAAGTATTATTATCCTTTAAGCATAGTAAACTATCTGCTACATAAATATTACGATAAACTATATACGCTGCTTGGATTTGCTACCTTACAATGCTAAAGAATACTTCATGACACTTTTAAAAACATTGAAAATTAATCACAAATTATGTCCATAGCGTCTAGGCAGCGTAACAAGTGAAACATTACCTTACTTCCTGGGCCTGCCTCTCGTCGGCGGCATGCCCTTCAACCCTCGGAACTACTCGCGCGGAGACGTCGCAGTGGCAGAGTCCACGGTGGCTCTCCTGGCTGCGTTCGCGAAGACCGGGGATCCAACTCCTCGACCAGATGACAGACATCACGACAACGCTGTCTCGTGGCCACGATATGAACTCAACACTCAACAGTATTTAAGTATAGGTAAGTTGTTCATTTAAATAAGTTCTTGCTACTATTGTTTATTCCTTGTACGTTATTTACATGTGATATCTATCATTTTTAATATGATATCCAGAAAAGAAACCTAACCAGAAAATAATAATATCATTTATGGTTTTCATTTCATTTACTTGGTCAATTATTATCATTTGCCCACGATGATGCGTTCCATAAAGATATGTCCCATACAGACGATTACTATGACGGTTTAATGATCTTCAATCAGTGTCTCTGCATATAAATACACGCCTACTTATCAAAAATTCTTAAAAAAAATCATTTTCAATAATATGTTTCTTCCACTTTATCTGTATATAATAAACAACTTTTTTTATGTCCTACTGCTAAGTGGTAGAGGAAGCCAACGCATTCTACACGATGCTAATCATAAACGCCATACATGTGAGTTTACAAAATGCTTTACCTGTGTGCACCAGGTACAAAGCTCCGGGTGAAGAGCCACTACCGCGGGCACAAGATGGCGCTGTGGCTGCACCTCATCCCGCAGCTGCACCGGCCCGGCGCCGCGCCGCGACACCACCAGTTCCGCTCGGTACATCCTGACATGTTTGCTGGTGAGTATAATACTCATGTGTGGCTTGAATACCCCTTGTGGCACAAGCTGCCAGCAGAGGCTCGGTGCTCTATAAAGGAAAGTTAGATAAGTTATTTTTTACACACTCCAAACTCAACGCTCCACAGTAGGATTTTCTCCTGTGTCATGAATAGAATGGACACACAAAGACTAATATACAAACGCCCATAACTTATCAACTATCTTATGCGTTTCTCGGTGATGCGGTCTAAGTAGTAATGACGACTCTTAAAGGAGATGTTGCTATATGTATAGGGCTAGGACTCGTGGCCGTCAAACAAGACACCATTTGTTTGATTACAGATGCTCATGGGCATCATTGACTGCATCAGGTGGACTGCATGCACTTTTGCTAGCTCCATAAAAATGTTCTAACTGACTATTGCGAAAACTGGAAAATACACACTAGAAATATGTTTGCCTCTAGTGGAATGTTATGTTGTCTCATTCGGACGACATTCTGATGTCGTGAAAAATAAACAAAGAGCGAAGAACCGTTTTATAAAATCACCCTCTGACCTTTTGTGCGGGATAATTTTAGAAGCAACGTTGTGAATATTAATATTTTTTTCAACCTGCATAGAAGTTACTAAAGAAATAAATTTTTATTAGTTTCTATTGGTTGTTAATATTAAACAAAATTCAATTGTAAATTTCGTTACAAACAAACAGGCTCCATTATATTAACTCACAATAGATAAATAACGATACGTAGAGTTGTATCTTTACTAGACTTAAATAATATCTAAGTATACACTTATGGTCCCACATCCATCTTTGATTTTATAGTCCTACACTAATACTCCAAAAGTATAAAGACTAACACTAGCATCTAGAAAACAAGTTTTAGTTCATTAAGGAACACTAGCACCTCGAACACAAACATAAGTCCATTTTTAAGGTCTCTGACTGACCATCCAACTCACATAGAAAGTGAGGCTAAATAAAAGATAAAAGACCACGCACAAAAATCTTCGTATAAAATCTCTTTACATTCAGCAGACAAACTGCAAATGTTGGAACATAAAACTTAACGAGCGGAAGCGTAAAAAGTTGAAAGTAGACATTTAAATCATCTGAATACACGTGTTTCACCAACGCCAAGCGACGATGGCAAGGCACCTTAACTTAGAACTTCTTATTGAGGAACTGTCTACGAGAGTTTCAAAGACATTATATAAAATAAGCAAGATTGTTAATTCAGATATTTTAATCATAGAATAAAATCACTTCACAGGATACGAATCCTATAATTGTTTAATGAATGATTGACAATATGTTATAACTACAGAATAGGTAACTCTGTCGATGCTGTTTATGGAAGAAAAGGTTTTCAAGCTTAATTCTCTATTACAATATTTTGTTCATCGCTTACCGTTTCTATGTTCTGGGTATGACAAATCGGCTTCATCTGCTTTTCTACATTTTCTTTTCTGCTCGAGAAAGTTAATCTTGAAGTCTGTCATTAAATTATAATATTTATGTTTGACGGTCAAATAATGGAAAAATGGCTTCGTATTTTATAGCGAGTTTTCTTTAACTTTCATTAGCGATTCATCTGCTTCAACAAAAACACTTATGAAATAAATTAATGAAGGAGGATTAAGTTACAAAGAGCGTCGTACTTACAATAACGCTTAATTAGCCTTTTATACCTTATAATGTGTTGTGAAATTAATAGTCTTTTGATAAACGATTAAAATGTAATATGAAAAATAAATGCATACTCGTATGAAAGTATACACTATACCTATAACGAAAATGCATTTAAAAAATTGTCTGTGTGTCTGTTTGGCTGAGGTAATCTCTTAAACTGCCGGACCGATTTTGACAGGACTTTCACTAGAAGATAGCTGAAGGTCTAAGCCTTCACTTAATTGCTGCGCGCCGTCGCGGGAGCGCCGGGTATCACTTATTTTATTTCTTTAACGCGGGTGAAACCGGGGATCAGCTAGTGAATAAATAAAAACAAAACAAACGTAGTACATTTAGTTTACGTATCTAAAAGTCAAATGTCATATTAACAGCATGGTACACCGACGTCAGTTTCGGTCCAAAAACCAAACATCAATTTGTGCCAGCGCCCAATCAATCGCGTATCACAAACATCGAGTGACATGACCCACATAATACGTGACGAAACGGATTGGAAGGGAATAATCTCTGGAATAACACCGACAACTGGGAGAGAGATATTAGTCATGGAAAACGAGAAGCTAACTAGTTACGAATGAGGATAAGGATTATTGTTGTAATGTAATACATCTGTGCTTGTTGGTTGGAAAGAAAGCAGGAAAGAAAAAAAATAATAGCAGAGTAAAGAAAATAAATAAAACGATTATATTGAAATGCGTTTAGCTTTATAAAGAGTGAAGTAAAGTTTTCGTTTTTATTGGATCTAGTACTTTTGCCTGCGGCTTCGCACGCTTTAAATTGCGTATAAACCTTCCTCTTAAATCACTCTATCTATTAAATATAACCGCATCAAAATCCGTTGCGTAGTTCTAAAGATCTAAGCATACATAGGGACAGACAGCGGAAAGCGACTTTGTTTTATACTATGTAGTGAAGAATATGAAATTTGGAATTCATACAAGTGCATAAACGTGTATGTAAATGATTGTTTATATATTTATCATTTCCTATCTATCGTTTGACGAATTTTCACTTCATCGAACTGTAACCGATTTAAGTTCTCCAATTTGCTATTCAATACTACAAAATATTAACCAATAGCCTTTTAATATTAAAATCTTTACAGACACTTATTATCAATAGAGGTAAAGTCGCGTTACTAAGTATTGTCTTATTTCGTAACAGTTTAGACATATTATGACTAATGAAATGTATGAATACTTCATATCTGGTTCAAGTCATTATTATACATTAATAATGGCTCCTACATGATCTCAAATTTCACCGTACCTAAGCCGAGCTACGAGATTATTAGCAGTATACTCGTATACTGTCAAGAGCACACTAACGCTATACATTCTCTTAGCAAGAATGCCTCTCCGTCTCTGCAGGTATCAAAATAGATTTCCGAACTTATGTTCCCCGCAGGCATGTTTGGGGAGGAATATTGATATCGTGGCATACTTCCTGAAGCTATGTAGGGGTAAATATTAGAACAATCCAATACATATTTCTATATGCATGTCAGATTAAGTTAAAAAAATAAAGTGGTGCAATTTAAAAAAGCTTCTTCTGGTGTGATTTTTGTAACAGTAAATATTGTAAAAAATGTTACAGTAAACGTAGGCATAAAATAAAAATTTACAAGTGCGTGTATAAATCTCATACAGATGGTTCCGTACCACTTTATTTAATAAATAAATCTTTGAAATCTTGAAATCTTGAATTTTCAGTATTTGTCAGCCATTGTAATTAGTTATGTGATATTCAAGACTCTTGCTGTGGCCAATATAAGTTTCCGGAAAGTGTCGAACTTCCAGTGTATAGTCCGGGGCGAACAATGATGCTATTATGTTTCCCCGGTAATTGCTACTTTCCAAAGCTACCTTCTTTGCTGTGGCTCTTTGTTTTGCTAACCGTACGCTCGTTCAGGCCATTGTTCTAAGCCGAATGAGAAACGCAGCTATTGATGTTATACAAGCAATCTCATATTGTTTTGATTTCTAATTTTGCCTCTATCCTGTCTACTATCTAGAGTAAAGTACTATCCTGTTAGTATCTGTCATGTGTACTTTGTAAAGTGGTAACAGAACATTTGTCATCGAATACATATAAAACTAGTACATTATTTCTAGTATTATATATTATTATTACGGTAGTTACAAAAATTGCGAAACCATTTTTTGTTGTAAATCCCATTCTGACGAACTTAGTATTACGAACTTATTATTAATAGACGACATAAGGACGCTAAAGGAGACAGAAAACTACCATTGTAACTTGGACGATTCAAAATTAAATTAATGAAATCTCTTCCTCCTTTCTCGATATTTCAGAACTTGGTCGGAATACTTCTTTATCAATATGATACCGAAAAGACAAGCGTTCATAAAGCAGTTTGACAGTAATTTACAACGAAAATGTATAAGTTCGTTCGCTCCCACGTTCACAAAGGCCCGATCACACAAAGCGCTCAACATCAAGGCAAGAACAAGTGGCCCCAACTTTAAACGTAGTGCGGTAGATACAAATTGTTTGAACCGACAAACTTTCAATTGTTCCCAACAAAGTTTGTGTTTAAATTATAGATATGACTTCTTTATTATAGAACACAGCTAGTGAGAGCTGGGAACTTTGGTCGGTGTTGTAAGCTAAGCACAATGCAATTTATGCATCGACAGTTTGTGCAGGATTATAATCAATTTTACAGAGAGTAGAACGCTTTGTTGTTCAACTATGGTGACATTTTATGATTTGTACCTCACAGCAGAACTATGTCAATAATATATATACTGATGCAGGTTTAATAGGGTAGACTTAATGTTGAAAGAATTCTTTAACCTCTCTTTGCCTGAGAGCGGTGGTGTGAAGCTTGTGTGATATGATATAAGGGTTAGAGGTTACAGCAAAGAAAATATTATAATGCAATTTATTTCAGTTTATTCCTCGTTTGTGAGTATTCAAGTAGGTGGAATTCATGAAGGTGATAGATCTCTTGTGGTTCGACTCCGGCGGTACTACCGTTACACCTATTTCTACCGTGTAACGGTGCTAAGCACTGCTGTGCACTGGCTTGAAGGGTGTAGTCAGTTAGACATACTTATTTGAGGCATTCCAACTTAGTCCATAGGGGTAGCAACGCATTTGTGGCCAACCTCAGGAAAGACTCTATCCTCAACTGGAGTTGATTACTAATGTCCATGAGCAGCACAGGCCACTTACCATCAGG
>DWPV01002879.1:0-16285 GCA_018251915.1 Urbanus proteus proteus
GACAACACACAAGACAAGGACACACACCCAGACCAAGAACGGAAAATTAAACTCATCATTCAAATTTCCGCCTCGCTGGGAAACGAACCCAGGACCCTCGGATTAGCGCTCCGGCGTGTTAACCATTGCGCCGTCAAGTATGGCGTCAAGAACGGCGGTCGTCAAGTATGGGAATCGTTATAGCCATAGAAACACATAAATGACCCATCGAATCGTATTATTACCACTAAGAAACCTGCATTTTTACTGGTTGTCTGTTGACAACATTTAACGATGCATGTTTAGGTTAGTCGTAGTTTTATAAAAAAAATACTACCCGTAAAACAAAATGTACGTGTCTCAATGACTAGCAAACACTGACGTTAAGTAGGCACAACTGTTCTTACTCGTAGTCACAGATTCGCCCTCATATCAATTCCAGTTGTCTCTTTCTTGCATGGTCACTTGCACCCGTATTACTTGATTTCTTTTCGCGAGTGGTAATTGCTTCAATTGGTCGCTCAGCGGTCACCGCCGCTGTCACCCTTCCGCTTCTGAACATCTCTCAACAATATTATTAAGGAAGCTTCTAGATGCGCCATGAGAGGAAAAGTATTGATGTAACGATTTTTGTAACGAAGATCGTTACGTTGGAGTAAGTAACGTTTGAGGAGTGAAGTATTAGTCCAGTTTCCGCTAGAATCATGAATGGTTAATTACCATCGATACGATAAGATTTGATACCATTTAATCATACTAATCATTTTGAAAAACTTTTGCGTTTTTTTAGATACTTCTTACACGTGTACGAACTCATTTCATGAACTTGCCTATTTTTATAATATAGTTTATTAAATTATATGTATTTATTTTCACTTTTTGTACATACATAGTTACGTTATTCGTTGTAACGATGTTCCTTGATCAGTTCCTTAAATTACCAAAGAAGTCGTTAAACAACAACTAATTACCTATGCATATGAAACTAAATGTTTAAATATCATATCCATTGAATATACATATATTATGTATAATTTATTGATTTTCAGGCACGTGTAACAAGGTATTATCATTCACATGATTATAAATTATTCGGTAGTACTAAAGCAGATAAAGATACGGAAAAGAATCTAATTTGATAATGATATTATCATTATTTTTGCAACAATGATATTCAAGATAAAGCTGGCGAAGATGATTAATTGATGGTATTCGCAGCTCTAGTCGTTTAAAAGGAGTGGTGTGGTTTATTAGAAGCGTTCCAATGTAAACTTAATACCTACTAAACGCATAGAATATTAGTTACCTATTGTTTATTTGTGAATTGTGATTGTATATTTAAACCTTAAGTAGACAAACATCATGAACAAGAGCTATTTGTACCAGAGCCATTGACACACTAAGCACACGTGTTAGGTCATATTATTAATAATTGCTGAACCTATTCCATTATTAGTACCTTAACGTAGAATTCACACACGCACTTGCTTTGCATCCATATTGACTATGCTTTAGGTATACTGTTTCGCGACCAAACTGCCGTGTCGCTATTTTCTTATCTTTTCGCTAGTAGCGCAGTTTACACCCACATAATCAGTACAGTACCTATCTTTTATGTATTGCAATATTTTTAGTTATAAGTTGATAACTCGTAGTCAACTATTGCTTTCTTGCACACGTAATATAGGTACAAAAGTGACACGTTTAAAAAACATAAACGAAACTGTAGATAAATCTAGTGTCACTCAAGCTACCAAAACGAATGTACATAACAACACCTCTTACTTCAAAATCCGTCAAACCGTTTGGACTGTAGAGCCCGCCAAAGAATTGAACGTACCTAATAGGTGAGTAGTGTGAGTACATACTCTCGAAAAACATAACCCTCTATCTAGCACAGTTAGGCAAAAAGTACACTGTAAACAAAATTTCAAGTTGCGTCATGTTGAACACGGTCAAGCACTAAATATATGACAGCTAGGGCATTACATCATATTTCCGTGTTCCACATAAATACCCTCTAATATTTTCATGGTCGCAACTTTCCAAAGATCGAGTGACTGGCCAAACTTGTGTAGCAGGCGGAACAAACATGAATGAATAGTCTAAAAATTCAAAATACTTAACTCAGCGTGATCCTTAAAATAGTAATAAGGAACTGAGTTATTTCCTATAAATTGAGTCGCAAAGTGCGGTGACGTCAATTTCCGTGAGCCGTAGCTGATAGCGGTTATCAAATTGACAGCACTGGATGATTAATACCTACATCGCGCCAAAATCCCACCATATAAATATATGCAATCGTTTTTAATCAATAGATTCTATTAATCTGCATATTTTTATATGCAATGGAAACAACAAAAAGGTGCGCCAGAATCGTCATACGATGAATGTCTGAAGACGTCTACGCATCTGTCGCCGAAAAGAAGAGCTCAAGAAATGAAGTTCTGTTCAAGTATTTAGAGGATTGATAGTTATGGTGCAGGCCAGGTAGACGAATTTGGAGATTGGGGTACCTTTGTCCAGCACTGGGGCAATAGGGGCTCATAAAAAAAAATACAGACTCCGTACAATAAGGAAAAGAACAATAAACGAATTTTTAAACGAACATTAAATTTGATTTTTTCACGGGTTCTACATAAGTTATCCACATATGACCTATTACAGTACAAGTACAAGGAATATACCTTGGAGACCATCGAAAATGTAGAGTAAACTAGAGAGGTTAATGTTTTTTTATTGAACCTCCATATAAAAAACTACAAAACTATAATTGGTAGAGGTCGCACTCTATACGTGTAACTAAAGGATGAGAAGAAATTGAGCCAACATAAAAAGAACTAAACAATCATATAATATGCCAACGTGAATGTTGTTAATTTGAATTATAATAAGATAGGTATTATTAAATTATATGTTATCAATATTAATTTACGTCCGCACTTGTAGATCAAAACATAGCGGGTGTAAGGTCAGCTGCTATACGTGAACACATCATACAAAGTTCAACAGACTATTAATGTCTACTTATTATGATTATTGACAATGTTTACAACACATTGATAACGAATTGCAAACCGATCGGCTTTTATAAATAATAAATTTAATTTCAATATATTGTAGGAACCGACAGATAACGTGAATATTTTACGTCAATGTTTTCCTTATAATTATTCGAAGAACTATTTTGACGAGTTTAATAAAGTTATCACATGGGTTATATCCTATTAAGTTTTATCAAGTACCGTTATTTGGTCTTAAACATAACTAATATAACAATAAGTCGGTAGTAATAACTTTTTACGTACCTTATTAGTAATTGTGATCCTAATTATAATGTTTTCTATGGAACGTCCCATCGGTGGACCAAGTTTTCATGTTATATTTTTACTTTAAAATAGTTCAATGATGTTAAATTATGTACATATAATTTTAGTACCTATATGAACATTGAACAACATATTTTAAGCTTATCGATCTAAAATGTAAATTTACGGAACTCAGCATGACAGGACAATATCTATATTGGTATAGGATCGCATGATAATAGGCATGTGATCTTACTTTTTATTGGCGCTTAAATTGAAGAAATCACATTGTTTCTTCTTTGTGAAGAGAGTGACAGCGTTGCGTGTCGCAGTCGACGCCCCCAGGTTTCTACACAGGGTTGAGCTTGGCGAAAAATACCGATATAAACATCGATATTTTTATATAAATCATAAAACATCAACGGCTAAGAATATCATAAATTTTAAAGCGATATTATAGATATTTCAAAACATTTACAAAATATAAGAATTATTTTTTTCTTTCGCCGAGAATGTACAAAAAATATTGTCATAGTACTGTATAATTAGATAATCATGGTAACATGGACTTGACAATAAATGAATCTCGATAATTGTGGGTCGATATTATAAGTTTCGATATATCACATCCCTATAAGCAACACGCGTGACCAACTGATTCAAAGCCATGTCTTGCTTATAATATACTTACGTATTATATCTGTTTAAGCGAAATAAGCTATTTCCGTTCGTAGCACAGGATGCGACTAATCGTGATGAAGAATAAAACATGCGGCGAACATTAAAATCACTGTGGTGTTTAACATTTTAAATCGTCTTGTCTTCGTAATTAGCAAATTACGCTACACGAAGGAAGTTTTACCACTGCGCACAGTTTATTAAGACTACATAGTACATACATATTTTTCTTACACGTCTTTAAAACTTCCGTTTCTTATCGTGGTAACAGAGACATACTTACTTATTCGAGGCATTCCAATTTAGTCCTCAGAGGTAGTAACGCTTCTAAGAACGATCTCACGAGGATTCTTATGTTATCTGCTATTGATCATAGGTGTCCATGGGCAGTGGCTAATTACAATCAGATGGCTTGCATGCTCGTTTGCTACTTTTATACAAAAAAAAAACGTAAATGTATCTTACTTGAGTTAAGAGTCAGATTAATGCTTGTGTAATAAGGGGCTTCGTGTATTGGATTTATTAAAGCAATTAATGTTCCTCTACATAGCATCAGCTCTTACTCTCATCGTTCCGAGCGGCCGGGCACGCATCACAACACCACTTTCTGAGCGCGAGGAATTTCTAGCTCTGGAAACTTGATGACAATGAACCGCGGATTATAATATTTATGTAATAGATGTAGCGTTAAATGCAGGCCACCTCATGTTCACATAAAATAACCGCAATTAGGTTAAACGTACATGAATCCGATCACGTAAGCTTGTTACCTGAGGACGAAGGTATGTATATAAATATGTTAGTTTTACCTCATTTCCATCTTTCACCGAGGGAGGTTACCTCCTTCTGGCTTGAAAGAGTTCTTGCGTTTCGATGGAACGGTTCTTATTTAAATACAGCAACAATCTTAGACCTCGGAATGAGCAACGCATCTCATATTTTTGCAGTTGGTTACATATGTCCATGAGCGACAGATTCCCTTTACCAATAGACGACTTGCATACTCTTTTGCTACTTCAATCTATTAAAAAATCCTCAAAATCAAAACAGCAGCCTAATATCTATCATTAGCTTTTGCAAATTTCTTATTATCTAAACAAAATAATTTATTTTGTGCAAGTCTGCAATTTCTACATTTATTCGACACCAGCCGTCCACAAATGAGATAACGAACACTTCCTATATTTTAGCCTATCTCATTATTATGTGAGGAGATAACGCTGATAACGTAATATGCTCTGTTTGACGTAATGTCACGTGGTATTACCATGATAAGAAGTGACAAGAGGTCTGTTATAAAAGGAAATGTTTAGGTATTTGTTAGTGTTTTGCCAATAGTTGCATCGTCATCTTCCTCAGATATGGGCAATACCAATGTGACCCGTCTATTGTTTTAAAACCACATCATGTGTTTCGATGTGGTTTAACGTCGGATAAGAACTGCTAACTGAAAGTAGACTAGAAAATATTTATTAGTATTATGAAACATTAGTCAAATAAATAGAATATCAGTAGTTTTTCCCACATTACAAGCGACAAACGAGCGGATTGATTTTGAAGATAACTTTAGCCTTATTTCTGCCTTTGATGTGGTAAGTAGCAGCATAATTCAACCAGTTATGTTTCATGAAATAGGTACGATACGCGAGTATATTACTTTTTAGACCAGCATCCAACAAAGCCTAACACTGGCAAGGCTTTATTAGACCACGGAGGATTTAAGACCACCTTCGATTAACATGTGGCAGGGAAACTATCCTCTGATATGACTTTGCCCTTACAACATGTTAATTGACTAAAGAGAAAATCCTTAATTAGAGTTATTAAATGTGTGACATTTAACACCTAATCGAGCAGACTTTCCTGTTTGCTTTTCGATACAAAAAGTAAACCTAAACAGATTATAATGCAATTACACAACCAGTGAATGGAGAAGGTCCGGGATGGACCTGTTCTAAACAATTAATCGGATCCAGTTCGCATCCTGTCGCTCAAGGAAGCGATGGCTAATGAAATTCAGTTGCCATTGAACAGGTAATTGTGTGAACCATTACGTCCGGCTTCGATTCCATTCATTTTTCTCATCCTTGCAGTTTTTCTCGACTCGCGTGATGTAATCGCGGATGTTAGCTCATTTGTCAATTATGTTATTTACATTACTAATTATTATTTGTTGTCTCGTAATCTCTATCTCTTTGTTTTACTTGTAGCTGTCAATTGTAACGAGGTACCTACTTGCCTTTGCCTGACTACGGCGAAGTTATGTAACTTATACATATATCTGAGTATGTACCTGCCTATGTACAGCTGTGTCCATCTAACTTCTAAAGTACTTATCATAGTTATTACCTATCGTTTGAATATTAAGCTAGTTGTTAGCAATAGGTAGACTACATGACGTCAAATTATCCTTAGGCCTCAGTAGGCATCTAATATAATATATAAGAAAGCACTGTTCCTAATGACCGATGACCAAGCATGTCGTTTTAAAATCCTATTTATTATTTAAAATGACTTTGTTGAAAATAATCAGTATTGTAAGTAGCTACTTATATTTTTGTTTGGATCACAGAAAGATAAAATGAAATTTTATAGATATAAAGACTTGAAGAACTTAGATAATTATACTACCTTACTAATCTGATAAATTTATACCTACTCCAGCTTAAAATTATCAAATACTATTAAGCTAAGTCATTCCACGTAATTATTGGTTAACTAGATACATTTATTTATTATTGATTTACCTAAAACGTACCAATGTTTTAATAGGACCAACAATATAAATATTAAGATTTATTTGAAAGTGCCAGAATCTAAGACTTTTCTATCTATTTATTTCTATTTTCTTACATATACCTATCTACCACCGATCATCGTTGGAATATATGTAAGTAGGTAGGTAACGTATTTAGACGCTGGCACAAAATTATGATTACCTACATTACTTTCTTTTTTCGAGGTTACCTACGGCTATGTAGTTTAATTACAGAAAACGTAATAACACCTTCAGGAAAAGCTTATTTTGTGAATCACCATTAACGAAAAAGACAAAATATTATCTCTTCCAAAAATTCCACGAGGCGGTTTGTTACAGATGTTCATGGTCCGACTCCACTTTACGTAGCATAGTAACATAAAACTAAAAGCAATTATCGTACCATAAATAAATACGTCGAATCAACTGCTCGTGTAGATTTTCGGCATAAGGAGGGGCAAATAGCGTGTAGAAAGCGGAGACCTTGGCATTAGCCTTGTGCGTGGAAAACAAGTGACGATGCGGAAGCGAGCGCGCATTGTTTTAGCGCCGGGCGGTGAAGGGGGGGAGGGGGGAGGTACGTAACTTAAAGAACGGATGCTATGGACGTCATTTAAAAAGTGTAAATTCATGATTTGCTTCGATTTTTTACACTAGCTTACGATGTACCTACTTGAAATATATATGATGCGATGTGGATAAAGATATAAAAATATTTTTTGATATCAAATGCTTATCTTGCAAGTATATTGTTTTGAGGTGGTTATGGTTCGACTCCTCTAGGTATGACGCCGGCAGCGCAACCGCCACTCCTAGTTCTGCCTAACTTCAGGAGAATTAAGCGCTACTTTATTTTAGTTTGAAAGATATGATAAATATTATCTTAGTCTTAGATAACTAAATAAAAATACTTTCAGGCAGACTTCACATATCAATGAAAACATTTTGAAGAAGTTAGCATTTATGCGTCTGATTTCTTCGTAATGATAAAGCAACAATCAGTGCGAAAACGAAACACGATTTAGGTAATAAAAAAATATTTAATTTTAAATTCAGTTTTCATTAAAGACTTAATTTGAAATTCTAAATTAGAATTTCAATTTCATGGATAATATATTTTTATGTTGAAAAAATATACGAATAGAGTAGGTATGTCGGATATATTTGTTATTGTCGGATATATAAATACCTAATAAAACTGTTATCAATCGTTCACCTAGAACTATGGATTAGTGGTCAAGAAAATAAAAGTACGTATCTACCATAGTCAATTTTATCCGTCTCTACATTGCCACGTAGAGGTGAAAAAATATCTATATATTTTTCACAAGAACACGCAACTTGCGTCTACCTTATTTCCGTTTTGTAGCGAATCTATTGACTCATTGAAAAGTTATTTTTGTATGCCTTTATTTTTGTTATATCCAATTTCAAGGAGGTCGATGCTAGTTTGAAACAGATACCCTGTTGTCTTCTCGTTGAAAAACTACTTACATAAATGTATTAGTCCTTAGAATGTCATTTCAGCTCATTTATCGCCATTATAATTAAGGCTTTGATTCTATTTTGATTTTTAACATAGGTACCTATTAGAGTCAGAGAAATTCATGCCCATTTAACATTTCGGTTAATCGTAAGCTCTAATAAAAATTGCGTTCCTCTGATTTACTTACAAAATTCACGATTAAAATCGCATCTTCCGCTGATCATTGGGAATTTTATTTTAACTTCCGTCACATAGTTAGTTCCCTACAAATCCTCGAATAAATTATAAGTTTTGGGGAAAAAATTTAGATCCACGAACGGGATTATGAAATTAAATCGTTCTGATTAGGGTCTCTTGTTTGGGATTAGGTAATGTTTACTACAAAATAATCTTTCCTAGTCCTCTTGTCTTCCACTTATATGTCGAGATGAAAATAGACTTTCTGTCGGAACACAACACACACACCTAAAATAAATACATACCTACCGAAATATACCTGTCGTTAAGTCACCACCACTAGACATGTAGCTGTAGCCATCTTCTAAATTAATTAGTACGTATCTATTATTTCCCAATAACTGAGATTTTGCTGGCTGACTTATTAAGCTCATTTTCACAAAAGGTACTATAACAACCTGTGAAACTTATTATTATTTTTATTTTTATAACATTGGAGTTGGAAACGAGCATGCAGTCAACCTAATGGTAAGTGGCCACTGCAGCCCATGAACATTTCTAATCAACCCCAGATAAGAACAATTTTACCAGTGAACCTGAGGTTGACCACAAATGCGTACTAGCCCTGAGTACTAAGTTGGACCGCCTCGGATAAGTGTGTCTCCATTACCACACCCTTCAAGCCAGAACAGCAGAATTTAACACTGCAGTTATAAGGTAGAAATGGAGTAAAACAACAAGGGTTTTACCACCTTCAAAACAACCTGCTTTTAAATTTAGAATCATTATGTGACGTTAATCAATGTAAAAAATGGGCAAAACTTTACCCAAACGCTTATCAAAACATCCGATCAGTATGTTACATTTTAATTCTAGCTTATACAAAGTTATATAAGTATGAAATATACAAATAAATAAAGTTGAAGTGGGCACATATCTGTGATGTTAAAATTAAAGGATATAATAACTTAAATGATAATTGATATAAAAGTATTGACGATACCTTTAACACAAATACTATACCTATTTTTTCTGTCCATCTGTCCGTCCGTTTGTTTTCGGATTACCCAAAATAAACAAACAGTCGTTCAGATATTAATTCAATATTAATCCGAAACGGCTAGTCTGATTTTCGTGGGACTTTCAGTGGCAGATAGCTGGCCGGGGTTAATTGTAGTTGCTATCACGTACATTAGAAGGTAACTATCACCTGTGTTTAAGGATACAAGCTACATTTTTAAACGCGGGTGAACCCGCGGGGTTTAGCTAGTTATAAAATAAAACGAGGAAAAAATGCTATTACATGCACCGACGTTGCGATGGATATTAATATGCCGTTGTTGGTCGGGAAGACAGCGCTCGGGTTGCATTACAGTGACCGCAACGCAACAAAAACAAGCAGAGAGAATGTCCTCAATCGTGCGTGGCCTGTTGCTGCAGGGTTCCCTACGACCACGACTTTACCACGGCTTTACTTACAATACATAGGTACCTACTTTGGAATTAAGACACTTTATAAATACTTTTAAGCCTGCCTACCATAAAACCTGCCTGTACCTACAGTCATACATAAATACCTACATATAAATATTGTAGATATGAGTTGATTTTATATATCGCTATAATCGTTACTAAATTAAAAAAACAATCAAAATTCTTTATGTAACATGGTTTAGGATCTCTGTAGGTAAATAGTAGTTCTCTATTGAGTAGAAAACCAATGTAGACAATGTACCTAGTTGTCAGTAACTTATTCATTGTAATGAATAATGATAGGTACTTTAGTACTTACATTAAATATTGTAATTTTCATATTATTTCCAAAGTAAAAACAAAAAAAAACCTTAATGACTTTTAAAATAGACACATTTTATGTAAATACGTAATATTTTAAATGTTTAATTTCCCGGACATTACAATTAACATAAAAGGTAACTACGTATATTAGCTATAATTTGTTGGCAAGAGCTAAGTTGATTTGTATCCAGATACCTACTTTTATGTATACCTAAATAGTAATGTTGCCAAATGTTACATTCATAAACTGAAATCGATAAAAATACATTTACTAAGTTAAATGTTTCACCGAAAATAATTTCACCTACTATCTGGAGTACGTAGATACCCTCTTACTATTCGTGAGTATTTTGGCTGTAATTTATATTGGGATGTAGTTGACTTAAAACACATAATTATGAACAATAACTTCATCTGGAAAATGACCGTGGTGATAATAACATGATAATACCTACCTACAGGTAAATCATGTGTGACATTTTATGGGTACCTATTCTCAAAATTTTACATAAGTCAAACATGTAAGCAATACATATGTTTACTAAACTTTGTGCATAGGATTATTAGATTTAAACAATTCTTCTTCAAGATTCGCAGAAAAATACACAACGTAGTAACAAATCTTGACAGTAAATTGTTTGCAAACACCCCTGAAGATATTCAAACGACTACGAAATTATTAATCAGAGTACTTAACACACATGAGAAAAAACCTCTTGAAATATAGTAATTAATCTTTTTAACCAATCCGAATCAAATCAAAATGAAGAGTAACAAATTTTAATGGTAAGCGCAACCCTGCTTCATCTTAACCCGTTGCAGCGGAGTGCGGGGGCGGTGCAGGAAGCCGCAGGACATCCGACACGTACAGGAAGGAGAACCAGTTCCAAAGGCTTTGTCCCTCAACCTCACGCCTGCCTCCCCGCGCGACCACATTCCGACAGCACCGCCGGGACTCACGCACTTCATTATTACCTTTTAAAACAGCCACGCTTGTAAGATTGACTCATTATATAGTTGGTTGACTTTGTTGATCTTAAATAATGTATACGTTGATAGAGAAGCTAAGTAACTAAATGAAGGAAATTAGAAATAGAAACTTAAAAGTGGTAGAGCCCTTTGTGGTTAAACTCTAGCGGGCCCACCGCACCTATTTCTGCCTTATAACAGCAATGTTCAGCGCTGCTGTGTTCTGGTTTAAAGGGTGTGGTTAGGGTGACATACTTATCCGAGGCGTTCCAACTTGGTCCTCAGGGGTAGCAACGCATTTGTGGTCGGCCTCAGATAGGACTGTAATATTATCTGTAATCAATACAGATGTCTATGGTTGCAGTAGTCACTTACCATCAGATGGACTGCATGCTCGTTTGCTACTACGATCATATAAAAAAAGCAGTTTTCATGACTGATTTTTTATTTTTTTCGATGGAAATTTCTACCCCGAAATCCTTATTAATTGTGAGGTAATTAAACTTACAAGTAACTTATACGTATCACTCGCTGTATTCTTGTAGTGGAAAGAAAGACCTGCTTGTAACAGGTTCAGCTGATTCTAAGACTAATCCATACAATGGATCACTCAGTCAAAAATTTGCAACTTACCTTAAAGTAGGTAACTATTTTGGCAACGTGAAAAGCATACAATTGTGAAATACAAACTATGATGACAAGTTATACCGTAATAGCAAGACTATTTTATATTAAATTTTACATACTTATCATTTTTACCTTCCACGATAACACTAGAGAACGATCCCACTGCCGAAAAACACCTGTAGGTAGGTACCTATTTCATAGGGTTGAGATTTTGTCAATTTGTCGCCATGTACCTCCTATACCTGTTCATCGTCATCTATGTAGCAATACTCAAATATATTAAATCATGTATAACTAAATTAAATACTTACAAACAATTAATTAACAATCGTCATCTTAGTTCAAAATTTTGATTACCAGTTTATCCTAACATGTCCTAACATGGTACCTACGTCATAGGTATACATATGTATAGAAGGAAAGCAATACGATTTCTGCGAAGCAGTCGGAAATAATTTACAATCTTCGTGAATTTCCATTGTTTACAACACCAGAATACGCAAATTGCTGAAGTGTATTCAGAATAAGCGCATTATTGCTTAATTAATTATTAAATATTTTTTGGCAAATAATTGTGCATGCGCAGGAAGATACCTACTACACTTTTATCTTTATGGTAGATTTGGTAGGTATGGTAAATTTTCTGCCCAAATATTCAAAATTAATAGGTAAGTGTGTTATTTTAGATCTTAAAACATTGAAAACAACAATCTATCTTTATTTCTATCTTTAAATATTGTAGGTATCTTCTATCTTTAAAATGACGGGTATAAACCCTAATCCGGAACTGTTTAATAAGTATGATTTCTAATGTACCTACTTATGAATAAGTCACGATTTTTGTCATACTATTTTGCACCAATTATCGTATGCAAATAAAGTAACACACGTCACATCCAATGTAGGTAGGTGCCTACCTAATCACAATTTAAAATAACAAATGATTTGCGATTTCGTTGAATTAAAGGTTTACCGTAATCCTTAAATTATTGCTATGTACTTACATACCTATAGTACGAATATAATGGAGTTTTACTGTCATTATAATCGTCTTTTAATTGAATAAATAACGATTTAATTACGATTTACTGGCAAACAAAAAGTTTATGTAATTTAAATAATGTCTTACGTGTCTGATTTATGTGTCCAGACTACAAACAGTTCAGACAAAATTACGAGCATCGAAACGCGTTTGAGGGCAAACTATAAATAAAATGGTCTCCGTCGTCAAATATATGATTAACTCGAACGATGTCTGCACGAAGCGGAAAAACGTCGGCACCAAAAATAACCGCTGAATATTTCCGACTCGTATTCCGCCGACTCGTGGAAATGATGGCTAAAGACGGTCGGCGCGCGCGCAACTTCCGGAGCGCGGGTAAACATGGCGGCAGCGAGCCAACATGGCGCTGTTTCCGGCCGCGCTGATTCACATATGATGCCGACTGGCTCTGGCTTGCTCACTGCATTTCTGCTCTCTGATTCAGACTTACGCAACACGTAGGTGTCCACGAAACGGAATGTTTTAGAATTCACTGTTTGGCATTAACTCAAGGTTTGTGATGTCTGTTAGTCTACTCGGAATCTACAGACATACACAACTTGTCGTTATATAACACCTTCCTATATAGTGTACGGAATGTAAATGTGACTAAGAGAGAAAAACTGCCACCGTGTCTTACATATGTCTAAACACAATTTCAAGTATTATTTTATCTTTCCATTTCAATCGAAATATGTCGACTTTGTGAACATACCTATCGCAAAATATATTATCACAACAAGCTCAAGAATTTATACCGGAACTGACAATACATACATTAATGTTTATTTTAAGACTAAGAAGATATTACTATTTTGTTTAAAAGAAAAACTGAAATATGAAGGTAGGTACTTTTTATCAATTTTTTTGCTATATCCATCAGGAGGATAGTCTTCCAGTTTTGTTTTGTTTTTCTAACCAGAACACAACTCTACACATGAAGGCACGACATTTTTTCTTTAAAGAAAGAGTGACAAATAGCTACAAGTGGGTCGAGACAAACCTATATAATATTTGATAATTACACAATCGTAGCATAGAACCTTAGGTATAAGATTTTACTCGAGTGTTAACAATGATAATCATATCTACATTTACCTTGGTAATTTACGAATTTTACTTCGTACCACGCACTGAAATATAGAGAAAATAGAATCTATCCATAGATTGTCTATTGAACCCGAATTATATTAGATTGTGATTAAACCAGTAAGTAGGTACATGGTTTGGTAAATGTTTGGAAAAAAATCATCAAAATGCGTCAAGAATACATTACCGAAACCGGTCCGAAAAAGGCTCGGAATCAGCAAAATTCGTCCAATCGTCCGATTTTGGAAGCTGCATGCATAATTAAAGTAGTTTTGGCACTAGGTAAACTAGCGCCACGAAGGCAAGCGAACAAGGTTGTCGCTCCGTCGGCCGTGGCAGTGAACTTGCTTTCTTTGCCGCGCCTCTCGACCAACCGTGAACCGTTTCAATACCACTTCCAGATACGACCAGATGTAAATTAATCGCTTCAACAAACTTAAAAGCAATCTCACTTTACACTTCAGGTTTTAATGAGAAGTTAGTATTGGTAAGAATCCATGAAGTGTCCATAGCGTAAGATTGAGTAGGTATGGGTATACCTTCAATTAGTGTTTTACTTTCACTTAATTAATAAAGTAGCTACATTAAAAGTCATGATGCATCGGAGTTTTAATGATGTCCCTGGCATACTTTCATACTAAGCAAACGATGTAAGAAATGTTTTAGTAGCCCACCAACACACAGTAACTATTATCACTATATCCAAATATTCACATTGCGTTATCTATTACATATTTATTATTTACAAACACACAAATTGTTATATTTATTGCACTTGCTGGCTTTCAACGTGTGCTGATTTTAATTTTTGTAATTTTTCAAGTAATTTACATTTTAAACTAGTAAATGATCTAGCAGTCCATCTGATAGTCAGTGGCAACTTCCATTCATGGATATCTTTAATCAACTCTAAACATGATAAGAGACCTGAGGTTGGTCGGTTAATCACAGATAGGTGCGTTGATACTTGTTACCTGCTTGTTGAAGACAAGGGGACCTCCGAACTAATGAGATCTCATACCATATTATTTTAGAATGCCTCGTATAAGTGTGGCCCCGTTACATGCTTCAAATCAGAAGATAGCAGTCAAAAACTGTAATATAGACATAGGGGTAAGAGTTCCAGAGATAATACAAACAAATTTCTTCGTGAAGCCTACCATCACTATAAAATACCATAAAGAGATCTCTCAAAATTAAATTACTCTACCTTTAGCTACATCAAGTCCCAAATCAGTTGGTTACGTGGATAACCTTGGCAATGATGAAGATAGACAGTCTAAAATCCCAAAAATTGCTTAATTTTAATACAGACTAGGTTTCGCCTGCGGCTTCGCTCGCGTTAAATATTAGATTTGTATACTTCAGGTGTAGTTTTAATGCAATTCAATCTTATCAAGTGGCCGTAGGTGTTTTTACATCTATGTATGTAGGTTATAGGTATAAAAGTTACTTGTCTATCCTTCGGGAGTAGTATCACTATTCGGGATGAAAGGTACTCTATGTCCTTTTCCAGATCCCCGGCAATGTGTGTGCAAAATTTCATATCGATCGGTTTAGTAGTTGAAGCGCGAAGGCGTTACAAACAAACAAATAAACGGACATTCGCATTTATAAAGAGTAGTTATTAATTTTATATAATTATTATAACAGCAGTGTAACGCTGCTGTGTTCTGATTTGAGGGCTGTGATTAGGGAGACATACTTATCCAAGGCGTTCCAACTTAGTCCTCAGGGGTAGCAACACACCTGTGGTCAACCCTAGGTATGACCGTGGTTATATCTGGGGTTGATTACAAATGTCCATGGGCAGCAGTGGTCACTTACCAGCAGGTGGACTGCAAGCTCGTTTGCTACCTCCATCATATAAAAAAAACCAGTATAATAGTATGGCCTAAAACTATCACTCATAGAAGACCCAGACCCAACAATAATCGCTTAAAAAAATCTTTTCAGGAGACCTCAAAAGACGAGAAAGCAGACAAACGCACGCGAAAACACAAAAAACTCCCCCCGGACCTGGCAGAGGTGTGCATCATGACTGAGGAGGAGATGTGGAGGGTGAGGGAGGGGGATAGGAGTTGTGAGGAGTTCAGGGGGATGAAACACACGTGCGCAGACTGTGTTATATGCTTCCAGACGAGGAAGCAACGGGAGTATCATATGACCGGGAAACATGGACCAGTAAGTTGTAACACACTAGTTGATTCCCGCGGTTTCATCTGTTAAAGTCAAGAGGCATGTTTAATCTATTAGACGACACGGATGGCGCAATGGTTAACACGCCGGAGCGCTAATCCGAGGGTCCTGGGTTCGATTCCCAGCGAGGCGGAGATTTGAATGATGAGTTTAAATTTCCGTTCTTGGTCTGGGTG
>DWPV01002880.1:0-16279 GCA_018251915.1 Urbanus proteus proteus
ATGTCTGCATTGAGCATTGTGACATATTATTGCCACAAATAAACCTTATCTTAGCTCTGCTTAGATATCCCTCTACCTATCCAGCACGCAAAATATTTAAAGCAAAATATAACTCAGTTTTTTGGAGCTTTTTTTTAACTTACCTTGTTAGTAAGTACGTATGTTAGTTAATACAAATTTTGCAAGTATATAAATTTTGAAGGTGGTAGAACCTTTATGATTCGATTCCTGTTAAGCACTGCTGTGGTCTGGCTTGAAGGGTGCAGTACGAGAGACATACTTATCCGAGGCATTCCTCAAGGGTAGCAACGCATTTGTGGCCAGCATCTGGCTAGACTGTTCTTATCTGGAGGTGATTACAAATGTCAATGGCCGGCAGTGGCCACTTTATATCAGGTGGACTGCATGCTCGTCTGCTACTTCGATGATTAAAAAAAAAGCGAACTTAATTGTTAATCAATTTTGCAGAAAATTTGTATAAACCTTTGGTTAATATAATTGGATTATTTTTGAGCACTACATACATTAACTTAAAGACGAGTAAATTATTATCCACAGAAAATAATCCAATAAAAATACTTATACCTAAAAATAATATAAGCCTAAGGTTATTACTCTGTGTATTTCTTACAGAAATTGTATTAACTCTTACTTTATATATTACATCACAATAGTCGCAATGCATTAGGGATCATATTACGTTATAGGCGTTGACACCGCTTTACAATGTATCAATATTGTCAATAAGCATATCACCTGCCGCTAAAACCTGTCATGACATGAACATATATAATAATTTCCGGGAATCCTTCCCGATCCCGACGCAAATGGAAGAGGTGCGGTGGCAATATAAATAGAAATAAATTAGGCGCGACATTAATATTGAACCATTTTAACAAATTCATCCGTTCCAATAATGTTCATTTTTACGTACTTTATTTGTTCCTACGGTAAAGGTATGTTAATATTTACTTAAGTCAGTGCATAGTTATATGACTGCAAAGATATGATCTCTCTTATATGATAAATATGTGTATGAAATAGTTAACATTCGATAATGAAAGCTGAATATTTCCGTAATCTAATAAATATTATCTATTTTAAAAGATACGATAAATTAAAAATAAATTATTTATCGGTAGCTCTTAAATATATAGGTATATTGTATAACCTATACAAATAACTTTAGTAGTTTTTATTATCGTATAACCCCGTGTTAAGTCACGTAGAACTAACAACAGTATAAAAGTTATTAGAAAAACTAGAAAAAATACAAGTCTCACTATAACAGCGCTCAATGATCACTCGTTTCCGCTGAGAACACGGCTTAATTGAATAAGCCTGTTTGTGATTCAAGGAAGGTAATATAATGTGCCTCCCCCGCTTTTGAAAAACAATAACCCCGGAACATTGCGCTGAAACCTTTATACACAAGAGTCCCTCAATGAAGTTGCACGTCTAAGAATTTCCATGCAATAACGGGGCATCGCTTCGGCGTGGATTCTTGGAGCGACCGGAGATATTGCGTACTTACTTGGCCTGCCGTCTAATAACACCACCGATACCGCCTGTGTAAGGAGAAAAATACGAAATGAAATGGAAACTACTGCCGCCTTATGGCTTCCAATCTCGACTATCAATATACATGAGCTTATTCCCTTTTAATATTCATGCTCTACCTTTGTGCTACGAAATGAACAACGAGATGAATTTGTAACATGCTCATTTTGCAGTATTTTTGGGGCTTCATAATGGTTTTAATGTACGGTGCACTTTTCTCGGCAGTTCGCAAAAAGATACATATTTTTTTTGTGTTACACGTTTTTCGTAGTGTTTGCCTATACAATGTACAAAAATATACCCCTACTTTAATTTAAAAATGTTGATGATAAAAATAGAAAACATACATAGGAACCATTGTTATTAACTATTCCATTTCTTATTTATTAATTCCTATTATACTTTAAAACTAAACTCGCGTTTACAATTTCAGTATACCTAGTGTATACTAGTAATGAAATATTAATATAATAATTTAACCTACTAGGTTTCGTACCTATCCGTACCAAAAATCACCAAAATCTATAAATATCTATAAGTAAGTCAAGTCAAATAAGTCCAATGACATATAAGAGGTTAGATCACAGAAACATTGCTACTCCTGAAAACTGTGCTGTAGTGCCTCATATTCTGGCGAAATAAATTTTATCGCGCACCTCAGACCATAACGTTGCATCGCAAAATCAGCTCCCATTAAACTTGAATACATACTAAAAATTACATTTTTATACATCCTTAGTTAAAACTTTCACTGCCCGAAGGTTGGCTGACAAAGAATGGCATAAAATTCACCTATGTACATACATTATTGTAAGGTACATAAAGATTAAACAAATAAATAAAACTTAGTCACATAGTACCAGAAACTCAGTCTTTTTGCAAGAGATCTAAATATTATATACGTTATACTACTATTATGTATGTAATTATACTTTATGTGCATATCGTAAGTTATTTCATGAACTAGAATATAAGAGTTATGTGGTTGCAGGATATACTTAAAGTTTCGACAAATGTAAATGTTTGAAAAGTTTCACGTGTTTCTTACGCTACGGCCTGTCTTTAAGAGTTCCTGAGGATGTAACTCTTGCGACTAATTAAATTAGTCTTACTTGGATTGTTCACCGATGGCAACTTACTGTAGGTTCTCAAAACTCAAACATTCATCATTTATGAAGCTCAATTTGTTATGGATGTAAAGTAAGTAGACATATACTTTTAGATTGCAGTGGCAAACGTGCATGTAATCTACCTGATGGTAAGTGGTAATTGCGGCCCATGGACATTTGATTTGTATTTAAAGGTGGTAGAACTCTATGTAGTTCGACTTCGGCGGTACAACCGGCACACCTATTTCTGCCTTACAACAGCAGTATTAAGCACCGCTGTGTTCTGGACTGAAGGATGTGGTAAAGGAAATATACTTATCCGAGGCGATCCAGCTCAGACCTCAGGGGTAGCAACGAATCTGTGGTCAACCTCAGGTAGGATCTTGATTTTATCTGGAGTTGATTATAGATATTCGTGGGTGGCAGTGGCTACTTAGCATAAGGTGGACAGTGGACATCATGCTCGTTTGCTACGTCGTTCATCAAAAAAATAAACTTTATTATAGAACCAGAGCCTGAACCTATCTGAAATTAAGCACAAATGCGTTGCTAAGTGATTATTTATACATTATATTTATGTACTTTAATGCAAAATAATATGAGATTTTTGGAACAAATTTTATACTTAACAGTTTGTTTAAAGTTTTTATTTTAAAACACTATATAATTTATAGGTTCTATTTAATTTATATTTAAAGAAAACCGTACTGACTTCAAAACTAGTTCGACTAAAGCATGAAAGTTATAGAATATATAGAGTCTACAAAGATAATCGTAAACGTCGGTCATAAATAACGGAAATTAATTTAGTACTCACTAGGCACAAGTAAACAACTAACCAGACGCATCGATTACTTGAATATGAAACCACATTTACGTTGTCTAGTCGCGCATTAAAGCTCGCATACCCACGCCGAGACTAATCACATTAGTGGACTCGCCAGAGGTCGCTGGTAACTACCTAAAAAGCCGCCATTTGCACGTCAGACCCAACCTCATGAACTACGGAGAATGCTACGGGAAGTTAATTATTCAACCCATTTGATAAAGTCTACACGGAAACTGCACTGGTGATATATAAACATACAAAAAAAAATAGTAAATAAATATGAATTCATTCATATACCTACTCGCAGGTTACTCAGTAAAATATAATTATAACAAAATACAGTTCTATAAACTTTGACCCCAATAATGCACACGTTCTTACTTCGTAAGAGTAATCAATTCGAATAAGTTATTTATTTATAAATACAATATAATTTATTTTATAAACTATCTACATACCTAAATCATCAATAATTTCAACTTAGTTACTATGTACGCTTTTTCAATTACCTTATTATAATAAAGTAATTGATACTATCTATCAAACATTGTACTTGACGCATTAATGGCAAAACTTAGGGAAAGCACCCCCGCAATCGATGTCTCTTTTTATAAGCTAATCTATATCAGAGTATACCTCTTCCTCATCAATTCCTTAGTTAGCATGACAGAAGCATGGAAAGTGGAGGCTGTAGAGGGTTTACGTGTAAAGTTTTCCTCATAAGCTCACCGCAGGGCGCTCCCCTATCAATTGCCATCTCTCCCCGCGCCCCGCCACCCCCTACATCGCTCCACTAATGATCCCACTTGTTAGGGCTCAGAGGCGGACCTTCGACCGTGTCATTCAGTGAATAACAAATTTCAAGCTGATCCGCTACGACGTAGCCCGTAGCCCGTAGCAGCCGCCGTCGGCCAAATATTAAAGGCCATTAGATTATCATGCAGCGAGCGCGTTTGCGATGCTATCGCTTTCCTTTTTCACTTTAGGATACGTTAACTTTAAATAAGCGTATGTTTGCTTCGGAACTCGGCGTGTACATAAATTTGAGATATTCACTTAAGATACTTACAAGATGCTTATAGCTTTATTACAAATTTTCAAGATATTTACACGACTGAAAACACGATAGACTAACACATATATAGACTAAAAATTGACCTCTAAAACAGCTAATCCCTCTAGATCAAGAAACCGGATATCTCGTTTTAATTAGTATTCCAAGTACCATCTCAGTCTCATAAAGTTCCCCAATATTTAATTCATTATCTTCCGCAAATATTTAATGGCACATATTCCTACAGTTCTAGAATATCCGCTAAAAGATTACTATTTCACAAAATATTATTTTAGCTTTTACATTTAAGTCTTCTATCTACCATCTAAATGCTGAGTAACCCGAGTAGCAAACACCGATTGCAAACACTCTATCAGCTAGTTGCAGTTGTCGTTGCTGCTGCTGTATCTATCGCCACTGCACTCAAGGGAGGCATGCCGCAACGCTCGACGGCCCGCCTGACGGACCGCTCAGCGAGCCGACCCTAGCTCAACGCACAAAACCGCACTTTACTCACCATCGAATTGCTGAGTAGCCTGAGCGAGTAGTGACGCAAACACTCGATCAGCGAGTTGCGGCGGCTTAGCGGGGCGGTCGTCGTCGCTGCTGCTGTACCTATCGCCGCTCCACTCGAGCGAGCGCTGGCGTCGCACGCTCGCGCCGCTCGGCAGCCCGCCTGATAGACCGCTCAGCGAGCCCGCCTTAGCTCGACGACCCGGCCGCTCCATCTTCGTTGACTCGTTCATGACATCTCGTCACTGTATCTGAAACAAGTAACAGAATACGTTACATTTACATTAAAAACTTTTGAATGATAAATGATTGTTTATCAAAGAGTTTACAAATAAATGATGAACGAAAGAACTGACTTTTATAAAACATTACTAGAGTGACTATCTGATTATCTATAAGCATAATCTTCAGTGTCGAGGTTAATATATAATTTGACCTATGTAGATCTAGAATAGCCAGACTTTATTATCACGAGCGTCATAATTTTTAACTTTCAAATCGCAATTTTCGTTATACTTGGTAAAATATATGTTACAATTTTTTTTTAAAGAAACGTGGAATCACGGCAAAACGCTAGTTTGAATAAAAGATAAAGAAAGAAAATACTTGTTTCACGCGCTGACCTAACTTGTAATATTCTACAGAAAGAAACAGAAAACTACGATAAAAGAAAAATACTCGCATTTCGTTTATTTTTGTGCACGCCCGTACCTGCTAAAGTTGGTAGAAAGCACAAATTCTTTGTTTTCCTTAACTTTTTATTCCACCCAATTTGACCATAAATAAATAATGTTGAAACTTTTAAACCCAAGAGTGCCAACAAACACTTCAATCATGCGAAAAGTCGTATCGATTGAAAAGCGATTACGTTTCCTAATTCCGGGACAACAAAGAAATATGGCCGTAAGCCGGGGCGAGAGTAAAAAATCGACACAATATTTTATCAAAGTGGTAACGACGTCGTGAGCGGAAAAGAACAACTGTAATAAAGAGCCTACAAGTTGTTTGGTTAGCGACCCAACATAAATAGAAAGTTGGCGCGGGCGTGCGTGTTGGAGACCTAATCCATAGGATTGCGCTGCGGTGCCGCTCGGCTCACGCCGTATGCCAACAATCGGACCGACATTATTTCTTATATTGACTCAGTCGCAACCAGCTTTCTCTGAAACGATTTGCTCCCTCCCATTGACACTTGTTTTAGTAGATATATTTTATTGCAATGTAATCTGAGCACTTCAGTAAGAAATTGGTGTACCCATACCTGCTCTTAAATGGTAATGGTCGTCTATAAACCTACCACTGTTTTCATTGCAAATAAAACTCCTTCTACGTACCAAAAATAGATTTGAAATTCATTACTGCCCTTTAAAATTAAGTTATAACACAAAATATCAAAAAAGATAAATATATTGTATATACTCATAAGTTATAATTATAAGTTTTTGCCTTTATTAGATACTATACTGCATCCTTATAACTACATAGAACATAGTACGAACACTCCATAAAAAGAAAAGGTGAGATGGAGAAATTCAAATTAAACCACGAACCACATTTGAACCACGAAATACTTCATTAAACACAAGAATGGTTAAAAATAATGGAAAAGTAATTGAATCTACTCGGAAATATATTACACAAGGATCAAATGTGAACAGAACAGAGTTTATAATTAAAAAGGATATTAAAATCTAGATACGGTACAGTGCGGAGAACTATTGTTAAGGCTTACTCCACTCATTTCTCATTTCGTATCGGCAGAATAAACAGGAGCGGTTTCATTAGAGGTTTAACTATAACAGAACAGGTATTTACGTAACAGAATACAATATCGCTGGATTAAATGAAATTTAACTGTCTTTCATTTATTTTAACTAACTTTATATGGAAATTTATTAATTTCTTTATTATTATAACAAAGTTTATCATTTTACCATATAAAGTAATCGTTTGGAAACATAAAAAAAATATTGGAAGTTATAGTTGTTTTAACAACGAAAAGTTTTTTTTGTGTTTTACTCGTATTATCATTAACTTCAAAAGTTTCATCTAATAAAAGAACAAAATGGGTTTGTTTACCTACAAAAAATCTAACATCTGTTAATCTAACATTCTATACGATTCTAGGTTTTACAAAAGCTTTCAAACCTAACCATGTTTTCGTGAACAATGAACCATCCACATGTTTTATTATACTAGCCATTGCCTTATCACTCTTTGACGATTGCTCCAGCATCAATATCTGTAGATAAGAAAATCATCATCACAAGTAACGTTTTCGAAGAATTATATTATTATCTTAGTCAAGTGTAGCTATGTCTGTAGCCTTTTCAGTCAATGATACGTACATTCTCTCCTCATTCATAAAAAGTATTAGTGTCCTTAGTTCTAAATATTATTAATTAACTCGTATCGGATTGCCCGGGCGGGGCGGTATAGTAAAAAATGTAGCTACGTCTACAACTACTACTTAATAATAATATTACAGCTTCCGTACTCTGTTTACTTTAAAATATAAATATAATAAGTAGCTTAGGTACTACTTAACGTTCAAGTTCTTATGGTATAGCGCACTCTACTGTCGAATACAAGAAATAGTAGAAGGTAACCTCTTAACATCTACGTCACCTACTCCATTAACTTTTTACTAAAACTGCAGTACTATAATCAGTATGAAAAGTGAATACTGCTTACGTAATAGAAACTCCTACTATTTGATAAGAGATGGCGCTATGTGTATCAAGTCGGGCTCGGTGAACTTTAAAATTTATTACGGGGACCAAAACTATTGAATAGGTTATATGTGATAATTTATTTTACCTTCCTTACTTTATTCTTTTGTAATTTTCTTATGAAAAAAAACCTTCTTGGCATTGTTTTGGGAGTTCTGTAATAAGTTCTGTATAAAAAGTAGGCAGTAGGTAATATTCGCCTTGCAAACAGCTTATAACCCTTCAATACTTTCCCCTTCAGTTAAAAGGACCTGAAAATTCTTCTTTCTTTTTTAATTTGTCCACCAGTTTCTAAGATTAACTCTTAGATACATACGAGTAGCTACTAGAGAATATTCAAAAACGACTTTCTCATTGTTTTATATCGTACAAAAATGGTAGTTATAATAAAGCTGATATTTTATTCACAAAAAAGCGCTTTTATATGTTTTCTTATTCATAATTATGTATATTTACTTATGAATTCTTCTTATATGTTTTAAGTCTATTAAACTTTTTAATAAATATTAATGTTCAAAACAGTACTTAGTATTAAAAGTATTCAGGTAAGTATTCAGTGTATGATGTGATAATCCCCTTCGCTTAAACAAGGATCCCCAACTTAGTTCTTCGGAGTAGTAAGTAATAACGCTGCGACCAACTTAAGTTAAAACTATAATTTACCATAACCATACCATAAGTTGTCTTCGCGCATTTAAGTCAAAACTCCAACTTAATTTAATATACCATACCATAAGGTTGACTGCCACTCGTTAGCTATTCCATTTTAATAAAAATCGTGTACAAAACCCGATTCAAGATCAGCACATGAGTTTAAGATGCAGTTTTAATACAGGCGGCGTACCGCTCATATTTCTCATGCTTGTCTTGCTCCCCATTGGCCTGACGCTTATTTTATACGTGACACGAACCGCAATCCTTGTTACAGACCTTCTAATGTCTTTTATTTTGATACACGACACGCTATGCACGTGCACACAACGCATTAAATTCAGTTCAAGTGTTTTTATGAATTTGAGAATATTATTTAGTTTAATAAGACAGCGTTATATGACTAAACTAACAGACTGGGCAAGAGTAACTTCGTAATCTTTACTGTTTTATTTATTCCTTATATTCGATTTTATAAAAATACTAAAATGTTCCCGTAAATTCAAAAAATCTAAATAAATTATTTGATTAAGAAATAAAGGAAGAGAACTTTACCAAAATACACATTATTCAAAATTTAAAGTTCCGAGACATACTTATGTTTATAAAAATGAAGTTAAATAAAAGCTTTTAAAATAATCTATTGTTATTTATAACAGTGGTGAAAGTTTTGGATCCTGTCATCGATTGTATAATATACAAATCTATTTTGGTTTATTTTGAAACACAATTTACGTGGGAGCAAAATTATTTTATCCAGTAAATTGAATTCTGATTAATCTGAAACTAATTAACAGAAAACTGGAAAGGCTGAGGTTAATCTAAATTAAGTACGGACAAATTATACAATGTTTTGAAAATCAAAAACAGTCTTTTACTAATGTTATCTTTAATTAAAAGTATTGACTTATGATTATTTATATGATTCAATGAAAATGTTCAATAGATATACAATTAAACAGTTAACAATTCAACCCAGAAAACTAATTAAGCAACAGTTAATTAACACGACAATGAACCGGTTGACGTACCTATTATATTTGAGGACAAGCCACAACTGATCCGAACTAATACTTGTGACCCCGAACTAATCCCTTGGCGCAGAAGGCAGGTGCACCACAGTTTAATGAAGCTCTATGTAACTACAAAACTAAACATGAATCCCAGAACTTTCAACGCATTTCATAGTTTTTGAAAAAGATTACACTTATTTGATTATTTTCCTAACAATAAAAATGTTATACATTTTTTATTTGTACTACAAATAAAAACTGTATAATATAACGTTACCTGTTTAATATAGAATATTCGTATTGGTGTATAAAGTGTACAATTTCCAACAATTTCGTCTTGGTTAGTTTTGATCGTATATTTTAACACACCCTGTAAATTAATACTATAAATACATAATAGCTACATAGGAATAAAATATATCAGTAAAGATTCATAGCCCATGCTATTATGTACAAGAAAAATATAGTTGGGAAATTTTTGATCATCTATGATTACAATTTAAAATAAGAAAATAAAAAATACTCTGTAACAAAATAAAAGGTTACACTATTCACGGTTTGTTTGGGAGTCCTGCCTAAGGTTGGCCACAAATGCCTACTTACCCTTAAGGATTAAGTTCTAACGTCTAGGGGGAATTACCACACCTTTCAAGAGTTTTTAACACTACTCTCATAAGATAAAAGTAAAAGAGGTGGTGGTGTCTCCATAGTTGAACCATGTACTTCTACCACCTTCAAACGTAAAATATCTAAAATTTAACAAGTAGTTGTATAATAATATGTTGTCGATGCATAACACTGTTACCTATACGGTCATAATTTCTTATAACGTTGCATAATAATGGAATGGACATGAATACATTACGAGCAGACATATACATATCATTATCGTTGCATTTCGTATACAATACGATATCCAATTCGGTGGTATAATGTCGGCCAACATAGATATTCCAATAGCGAATTAGAAGATAATTAATTTATGACTCGCCGTAATTACATATCCAATAACATATCTGGGATTAACATACCGACGTAGATGGTAATAATGTGCTTATGTAGACTTATGACGCATATTTCAAAAGGTTCTTAGGAAAAGTAAGATCAAAATTAAATTTGGACATGTATTAATTTTTTGGCAGGTGACAGAACTAATGTTAAGGAGTTCTTGCCTTTTCTGGGGGTCGTGGTTACCGGTACACTTACAATAAAGCGCCCTTATCTTAATCCTCAAGAGGAGCAACACATTGGTAATTGACTCCACATCAACACCAAAGTCCTGTTCTATAAAATGTCGAATACATACGTCCATGAGCGGCAGTGACCACTTACAGACGGACTACATACTCGCTACTTCTTCGTTGTTTAAGAAACGTTTGTTTAAGAAAAGGGTTTTTATATAAACTTTTGCGTCCCGGATTTATTTTATTGATTTATTTATTTAGGTTTATGATCGGATATATCTTTAGCAGTTTCTATAAGTAAAAAAGTTATTGAGCTCTCGTCTGTGAATATAACGGATTCGAAACCAGATCAAACCCATATGTAAATTGAGTTTAAATTATTCTTCAAACACTATGTAATGTACATACATATATGTATCTGTATTTATTTACCATGTTACGCTATATTCTGCTACGTTCTTGACTATTGAACTCCAAGATGGAATAATCGGATACAGAATAGGCGATGTAGGTAACTACATTGTACACGGGAACTAGAGCAAGCATTGTAAGACGTAACAACGGGAACATAAACTAACAAGTCGAATGCTAGCCAGTATTTAGTTGCAAGATATATCTAGTAACATAAATGTTTAAGGCATAGAGAGGTAAAAGCTATGGGCAAAAAAGAGAAATGGCTTAAAAAGTCAAATGAAATATTTTGCTGTACCTACCTACCAAAATTGCAGCATTTTTATTTAATATTGAGAAACAGATAAAGACAGAGGCATGTAGTTCACCTGATTAGCCAATTGCGGCTAATGTTGCTATTATTATTGTCATTCGTAAACAAATCTACAGAGGGCAGTAGACCTGCCTGATGTCGATCACAAATGCTTTGCTGCCGTAACGCAGGAACTGCTGCTAAAAACCAAGAAACTGAAAGTAACTAAACTTTCTATGTTCATATTATAATATTCAGAATAAGGGATCACTACTTTCTATATTTAGTATAAGATACGACTATTTGCTAGGATTTGAATAAACCACAATGCTTGTAACATTGAATAGATGCGCCGTAGCATATGTTTGCAAATGTAATCTCCCTAACCATTGAACGTCATGGAAGCGTAATTGAATAAGCACAGGAGACGTTATGCAGTATGACGTCACTAATATAATCCAGGGAACTAATCTGATATCGGGTAGCCCAGGCGCGGACTGCACGCGAGTTAATTGGGTTGCGTTTAATCCCCGCAATGCAACTTTAGACTCGTTTCCGCTGTCCAATAATCCTGGAACGTTTGCCTAAGCTCAGGTAAGCATCCTGCATCCACACTCAATTAAGCAATATTAGCAGCAAATTTAATTATAGGACATGAGTTATCAAGCTTAAACGCAACTATACTTTTGGAGCTCTTTCAGAATTTTAAAATAACGCGTGTTTTCCTGTGTTTATTATTACTGAGTAAAGCTATAACGGCTAAATAAATTTATTATTCACTTTAACGGTAAGACATACATGCAGCGAATTCATCCAAAATTTCTGAAATTTAAAGACTATACACACTTGCACCGAGCTATAGTTGTATTTTAAACTTTTTTATTCTGACTAAAGAAGCTGTTTCCATTGTATCAACATTTAGACAATAATTAAAGCCTAGATAATTTAAAAATTCATTTAAAAAGTTAATGTATATCCCTCCATTAACTTTTTAAAAGCTTAACCGCTAGTAAGACGAGGGTATCAGTAGGGAATAACGAAATACGGGCATCTGAATGTTTTATTCGGGACTGCTCAAACGAATAATTTTCCCGCTTGTTTTTGTTTTTATATTTAGCCAATTTCACGCTGAGTAAATGCAATAATCGACGCCACAATAGATAATTCAATTCCACCGTAAATACATGGCCCGTTACCGAATTTCCTTTGAGAGATGGAGCGTGCACCCTGCGAGCCGGCACGTCTCAGAACTTCGGAATTCCAATTTTGAAAAGTTTCCCAACAAGGGCCGATATTGACAGCCAGTGTCAGAGACCCACTTAGCGAACCGGACATCTTTGCCTGCTTCATCTAACTTTAAAAGAACGTTATAAGCTTAAAACAGGAAAACAATTTTATCGAAGTTGCTTATTTTATAGGTAGACTACCTACTTATTTAATAAAAGTAACCTTCTTAAGCAAAATGTAAGGTAAATATGAAGTACCTAATAACTGATATCAAATTTAATAATGAGTCATAACAAAACTTTTACAAAGTAAACATAATCTAAAATATAAATGTTATCATAATGCATTATATTTATTTTCGATATAAAATACTAAAATAGCTGGAGTAAGTACTAAATTCCCTTCAAAACTTAAAAATGTAGACTAGACTCTGCATAAAATAGCAATATTTCTATATATTGTAACAGCGACATCTGTTCGCAACATCACGAACTTCTTCAAGCAGAGGCTCCATCAACGCCATCTATTGGCATTTTCCCAAACTAGCTAGTCGCTTTGCAGAGAACGATGCTACGATTTGCACGAAGCGCTCAAGTTTCTAACTTAGTACAGCATTGATTTTATACGAAAACATTCTGAGACTCAGTGAGTTCTTATTAAACTTATAAAATACTCCAAAGTTTTAATTTTTTTTCCATGTTTTACTTATTTGTTTTATTATACCTGAACAATAATTTATAATTCAACTTCTCGTGCGTGTCTCTCGTGAAATAAGTTTGTCGCTAGTCCTTCGCAAAAACAATTCTACCACTAGGTACTGCAAAACGTAATACTTCTGTAAACAACAATATACATATTTCCAGCTACATTTACAGACTGTAATTTTATTGAATGAATCTAAGTAAAATGAACAATGTTGTATGCAAATTTAAAATAAATTTAACCTACTTGCATCAGACAACCAACTATAACAGCTTGTAAAAAGAACATAACAGTTACTTTATGAGGTCTTTCGCTGTCTGTTCCAGCACTTTGTTTTAGCCGTTAGGAATATAATAATAATAAAACTTAACATTGTTTTTAAAGCTTTGTGACATTAGTGTCCTGATGCTGGGCACGAATATCCTGAATTGCAGATTTTTAAAGTGCATATGTCAGATAAATAAAGTAGGTAGATCTATCATACCTAACAAAAAATGACGCCATTTTAAAAATGGTCGGGCTATGAAAGTGATTATGTGAGGGTAAATATTTGTATATTACACCTTTGTAGGTGCTGATATGAAACCACGCTAGTTTTGTGTAAGTGTGTGCGTATAAATACATGAAAATAGCGTGGTTTTTAAGCTTCACTCAAATACAAGGCGGTGAGTAATCTACCTATTTTATTTATCTGAGGTGCATATTTACAAAATAATGTCATAGGTGATATTGCAGTTTCTGAAATTTACTCTGTAAGGCTACTAAGCTATAAAGACCGTCTGAAGGTTTATTGTGCAGTCGAGAAGTTGAATAACCTCCTATAAAGATTTTCTTTATTTATAATAGACCAGCGTTTGACCGAGATCTCATCTGATGGAAAGCGATAATGTGACCTAAGAAGAGGCACGCTTACCAAAACAAAGCCTTCCCCTTGCTTAAAGACATCCAGGTCAGACTTACTATTTAGGAAATACCAGTAACTGGGCAGGCGGAGAAAAGACAAAATCATAGATATGAATCTATTATTTGACTGTATTAATTTCTTTAAGGATGAATAGAAAACAATGTTAATATTCACTACATATTATAATTTCACGATGATTAATCAGCGTTCTTTATCACAAACATTTTCGTCAAAACAATCAGTGATGTGCCGAGTCAGAAAAAACGTAAGTATTTTCACGGATACCGACCGTACGAACTCTTAATATGTCATCAACATCTCTAGATACGGATATTAGTTTTACCTTGAAATTACAGTTCACATTTTTATTAGTAAACAATCAGAGATTTATATATAATCAATTATATCGTATCATGTAACTTGTCATGTCGGTATCGTGATTAAAATGATGTTTAAAAGTACTTTATTGCTACATACACAATTTACACACAATATAATAAAGTTCAATAAATAAAATTCGCCAAAAAGTAACAGCTATGGTACTAATCTTGTTTCTTTTAGTTTTCCTCGAAAAACGAATATCCGATTGAAGACCGATCTTTTTCTCTCGAATATCCTCGGATAGGATATAGATGTACGAATAAGTCAACTGGTACGGCACATCACTAAAAACAATAGCAAATTTTAGCCGCACAGAACAATACCCTGCAGGATGCATCCAGTTGTGTTTATGACGCGCACCGAGTTGACATTTGTAGCCAAGTAGTTAGACATGGCCGTCATCCACTCGTAATTCTCTTTACTATGCGGATTTGTATTCAACATCTGTTAATTATTTTTATTTTGTACTTAGGTATGTGTCACAAATTGTCCATTCACCCAGGGCTAACTGGTATAAAATGCCACCAGACATTAAGTTATACCTTTTGTTACTGTTAATTTGTAAAGGTGCAATAAATAAATAAACAAACGAACAATATAAAAATTCTAAAGAGACGTACCACCGCCAAACCTATTTCTAGCTTGATACAGTTCTTCTGCATGGTTATAACGATGGGATTATCGGCTCATTTCCAATGACGAGACCATCGTAGTCCTCAAAATTAATGTACCTATCTGTGATTGACTTTACATAAAACACCACTATATGGGGTTGATTACAGATTTCCAAAGGCGGTAACCACTTCTTACTAGTAGATAGATTACATGCTCGTCTGTTACTTCATATTATTGAAAAAACAACAACCATCAACAAAAATTTTACAAATCATCATTCAATAGCCTTATTAGAATTTATACCAATCTATTCAAGAGTTTTGTCTACTTACTTATGCACACAGATAGACAATGAGCTTGTGAAATAACATACGATTATCTTTGGATGTTTATGCGCTTCTGCGTCAAATATCTAGACATATTAAAATAAATTTTAGCACAAAATATCCATGCGCTACATTTTATATCGTAAGAAATTCTCTTGGGAGGGACCATTAAAACACTTGACTTTGAAATAAACAATGCTTTAGATCAAGTTTTTTTAAAATTATGCATAAGAATGTAACATCTACATGACGTTTGATGCGTATATTCGAAGGTATTCCACTTAATAGAGAATGATCAGGTCCATTCATGGACAGCCGTTTAAACTGAAGTTAATCACAGATATCTCGTTACTCTGAAGAACTAAATCGGTGAGCTGGTAGGTAGATTAATCGTGATTCAACTTGGAGATACTCAGCCAAACCTTGCAACGGCGGTAAATGCTTCTAGTTTGAATGATACAGCAAGGGAGCGACATTTAAACGAGACGTTACATAAGTAATAGTCCTCAAGAGAAGACACGTGTCTTAGGTCGATGTATTGGACGACCACCGTGGCGTAGTCACCATACCGGTCTGCCGTGCAATCGATCCCGGGTTCGATTACCGTTCAGACAGATATCTGAATGATGAATTTAGATTTCGGTTCTGGGTGTAGGTGTTTGTGTATTTCTCTTTGTGAGAGGAGAAAATCCTAGTGGGTCTATGAGTGTAGAAAATGTGTGTGTATATTAGACTCTAACACAGCTAACACTATCTGGTGCTGATTATAAATGCTA